>VWYI01047339.1:0-60355 GCA_013399455.1 Anthoscopus minutus
TTAAAGAAAAAAAATACTGAACTGAATTACTTATTAATCACTGGCCAAATACACCTGCTTTCATTCTAAAATTTGTTGAGGAATAATTTCTGTAACTCTTGCACTACAAAAGTCTTACAGAACACATACTGTCACTTTTATGCTTAAAACTGGTATGTATTAATCTAGTCCTAAAGTATATATAAACCTGAAGGTAGTGAGAACACTGTTGTAGAAGCTTCACACCTCTTTTCTCTGTCTACTCTACCCTTGCTTGAGAACAAAGTTTATCTGAGGGAATTTTTTTCTATTATTAGAAAAGTATGAGTTTCTTTTACTGCTCTACTAAACTAACATCATGGATAACGCAAAGCCAACCAAAATCAATAATAATTCCAATGGATCCTGCATTTGAATATAACTTTGTATTCAAACATAGCATAAAAAAATATATGACCATTTCTTTATATTTGTTCATGTGAATTTGCTAGCTGTGCATAGAGTGTCTGGTCCAAAATCCACAGAAGTCAATGATGAGTGGTAGGGCTTCATTTGATTTCTCGTGGTTTTTAATCGGGTTCTGGCAGGAGATGGATATCTTTGCATGTTAAGCATACGAAGAAAACAGAAGAATTTACAGTCCCGTCTTTCCTTTATCCTCATTCTTTTGAACAAAGCTAGAGTGTGACTGCATTCCAAGGAATTATTTTCCTGGTGGAAAGCATTTCATTTCAGGTGCAAACTACCAAAAATGCATCATTTGATTAGATAAAATTACTGATTAAAAATTGCTAATAAAATTATTCACTCCTAATATTTACTTGTTCTAATTTCTTGCTGCTTACTGGACCTGATTGCACCTGGACACAGTTCAAAAAAAAATATGTGCATGAGAAACTGAAAAAGAGAGAAAATTATGCTGCCCAGTGACTGGTTTGACAAGAAGGTGGGAAGGGGAGTTGCATCTGAAAGCTATGGACCTAGAGGCAGGCATACTTTAACAAAGAAACAGTGTAAAGTACTTGTCATATCATGCTACTAACCCTTAAAGCATTAAATATAGGTTGCTAAAGGAGACAGCAAAAATCTGCATTACTAAAATCTTTCATGCATTTCTACAGATGTAGGTGGAACCAGTTGTAGCAGTCATTGTATAATAAAACAGATGTGATTAATAATGCAAGAAAATAATTCATATGCACATGGATTGACAGTCTATTTGTGAAAAGATTGTGAGTATTTGGAAAAAATAAAATTATAAAATTATCGTTTCATCCTTTCCTTTAGTAGGCCAAAAATTACACATTAAGGAATTCCAAATATCAGTGTTCCTGTCTTCATAAAATCAACCTGCATTATACTTTTTTTAAAAAGGCTTAGTTAGCCCAAAGTTAGGAAGCTTGTTATAAGAATATCAGCAAGCAACACCCATAGGTTTTCCTTCCTTAAAGAACTCTCTAAGATATTGTAACAAAACCCCTGCATTAAGAGTACAATCACAGAACCAACATCTATCCAATACCAAAGTTAAAGACTTTAATGAGCCTCACAATCACATACCTTCTTTTCACAGTCATTGCCTCATTGAGAAATCAGGACTGACCGGGTTTTAGGGATGAATCAAGATTCTGTTGTAATCAAGTATTTGGGCATACATATGACTTTGGCCAGAGTCCAAGCCAGTGAAACCCATCATAATGTTTCCAATTGATTTCTACATCTGTTGAAGTTCACTAAGACCTTCAGCTTTAGAAACAACACTTTCTCTATCTGCATCTCAAAAAAATTGTTAGATGCTGATCCTTAAATAGGTGATTTAATCAGAAAAATAAACTTGTTTTTTCTGTTAATGCAGGGAATATGAAAAATATATGAGGAGAAATTTTATTTCTACAAAATTTCAAACAAGAATAAACCTGGAAAGTTCTTCTTCATTCTCCACGATATTTTCTTCTCTTACAACTAGACCTTTGCAAGTAGAAAAAAAAGAAAATTTTACCTATGTATGTTTTAAGATCCCACACGGAAATGTGAAAAATATCACCCACTTTACTGTTATTTATGAAAAATGACTTTGTGGTGTCTTAATGCTTCTTTTTAGGGAGCCATTTGGATTATTAGCTCATACTTAGTGTTTTATTTGCCATGTACATCTCAGCATCAACTAATCAGACTTTATTCTTGAACACTCTGAATTGCCTGTAGCACTTCATTTCAGCAGGCAAACTGACTCACACTGACAGGAAACAATATGAGGCTTTCCCCGAAGGGACCATCCCATAATATCAATACAAGTATGTAGTCATTAGGTAGTCAGGGAACATCTAACAATTACATTAGTCAAAGCACTTTACAACATTTAGTTTTGTAGGGAATCTGAGATACCAGCTCTGAAGCTATGCTGAGCATAACAACCAAACTTCACAACACTGTTCTGTTGTAAAAAATAATAATTTGGAGAAAATCAGGTTGTCTAACAAGTTAAACGTATTTTAATATTTTCTTACATATATTTGTCTCATGAAAAAAAATAGCATGTTTTTTCTCTTTTAATACTAAGGGAAAAGTGTGTTGCTAATGACAGAGGAATAACCTGAGGTGGAATAACCCAATAGATAAAATTATTTTCAAAGAAAAGGATAAACAGTAACAGGAATCCATAAACATCTTATTTCACCATTAGAGTACCTACTTCTTACAAAAGCTCAGTGAGTTAATAAAGGACAACATTTTTATACAAAACAGCCTGAGAATATGCATGTATAGAAACATTAATATTTAAATCAATAGCAGCATGTATTATTAAGCATTACTTCTCTTTCTGATAGAAAGCCTTAGAGCTTTCATGCCATTGGAAAAAAAATAGCAACCATATTCTCAGGCCTTCGTTCAGGAATCTGTACAGCAGCTCCAAGACTCGTCATGACCCAGAACCCCCTGGAGCAAACCAGGTGGTGCTGAGAGCAGCTGAAGGAGGTTTAGATGTTTCCAGGGACCACAAGTGTCTCAGAAGGTGGCATGTCAGTGAAGGTGTGGCACCTAGTTCATGTAGCAGTGTGTGCAAAAAGGGCTCCTCTTTGCCCATCCAGGAGAAGTCAGTAAAAGCAACAAACTCTGTAGCTCATAAGAAAGAGCAAAGAGATCTTTTTAGCTGCAGTCTTATTAGCGCACTAGTTTAAGCTTCCTTAATTATGGTGTTGACTTGCAGTCAAGCTCAATCCCCTGTAGCTGAGGGAATCACTGAAACAGACAAGTCAGATGTCTGCAGCCAGACAGACCTGCTGTTGGTAGATGTGTCTCTCCAGGTGAGAGGTGCCAGGAGTGCCTGATGCCTCTTTGCAAGGCTGAGTCAACAGACAGTTGTTTTGCAGGTGTGCTGTGGTTGAAGAGCTGTGTTGCCAGGTGAAGGAGCTACAGGAAGAAGTAAGCAGGCTAAATAATATACAAGCAAATGAACAAGAGATTAATGGGCTATTTTAAGGATGCTTACAGTCTCAGTCTGGAAATCTGGAGGGCTATTTTGGATGGTTACAGGTTCTTCAGGAAGGATAAGCAAAGCAGAAGCAGGGGGGCCAGATCATATGTAACAAAAGGGTTAGAATGTATGGAGTTCACAGCTGACAACAGCTGACAACAGCCTCTGGATAAGAATAAAGTGGCAAACAAACCATGAGGATGTGTCATGGGTTACAGTGCAAAATGTAATCAAAGGTGTGTTATTCTATCACCATCTGTTGGAACTGGAATGAGGGGAAGTGATGCAATCTTGTGTTGATAAGCCAGCTGATAAGAAACCAGCAAGACAATTCCCTTATCTCTCCCATGACCCATCCTCCCTCCAGGCAGGGGTTTTCTGCTGATGGGCCACTGAGTCCACTGATAAGCTTACATCATCCCATTGGAAAATGCTCCAGCTTACATCATCCCATTGGAAAATGCTCCATCCAGGGGGAGGAGCCAAGCCCCTCTACCTGGATAAAAACCTGAGATTTGGGGCACCACGCTGCCTTTCTTCACTGGACCCTCAGAGGAAGACCAGGCCCATCTAGTACCACTGGACTACTACCAACACCCTGACCAATAGGATATCAGGTTGTATTTTGACTTTGTAAGTGGCTTTCTTTCTTTTCTTCCTATTTCCTAATAAATTGTATTTCTGTCTTGGAGTGTCTCACTGGTTTTGCTCTCAAACCAGTACAGAATGTCATTGTGGGAGTCTATTATAGATCGTCTACTCAGGATGATGATGATGCCAATTCTTTGAGGAACTAAAAGGCACTTTCAAATCAACTGCCCTTGTCCTTATAGGGGACTTCAACTCACCAGATATTAACTGGCAGCATTACACAGCTGGTAACACCTGGGCCACAAGATTCCTAGTAAACCTGGATGACAACTTTATAGAACAGATAATAAAGGAGCTGACTTGAAAAATGCCTTCTTTGATCTCCTCAACAGAGTGAATCTCATAACCAAAGTGGAGATTGGTAGCTGTCTTGACCACAGCAACCCCAAAGTGATTGAGTCCCTGTTGATGGGAGGGAAAGTGCCTGCAAATCCTCAGCTCTGGACATGAGGAAAGCAAACTTCAGACTGCTCAAGAAATTAATAAGTAAGGTTCCTTGAGAAAGCATTTTTGCAGATGCTGGGGTCCATCAGTGCTGATCATTTTTGAAACATCACATCCTAAGAGCACAGAAGCAGGTAATTCCCAAACTGAGAACTCAAGCAGGTGAGACAGAAGGCAAACTTGTCAGAACAGGCATGTTCTCTTGGAAATAGAGCAAGAAAGAACAGTGTATGCCCAGTGAAAGCAAGGTCAAGTGATATGGGAAGAACACAGAGATGTTGCTTGTCACTGTACTGAGAAAATTCATGCAGCCAAAGTTCAGCTGGAGTTGAAGTGGGCCAGAAATGTGGGTGACAATAAAAAGAGGTGTTTTCATATATATTAATGGCAATAGACAGTGTAAAAATAACATTGGCCCATTACGGAGCAAGGATGCTCACCTCGGAAACAGAGAAGAGACTGAGGGGAGACCTCGTTGCTGTCTATAACCTCCTTGTAGGAGGAAGATGAGGGACAAACTGATCTCTTCTCTGTGATGACCAGTGACAGGACCAGAGGGAATGACCTGAAGTTGCGCCAGGGGAGGTTTAGGTTGGATATTAGAAAAAGATTCTTCACTGGGAGGGTGGTTGGGCACTGGAAAAGGCTCCCCAAGGAAGTGGTCACAATACCAATTCAGACAGAGTTCATGAAGTGTCTGGACAACAGTGCCAGTCACATGGTGTAACTCCTGGGGATGGTCCTGTGGCAGACCAGGAGTTGGACTTGTTCCTTGTGGGTCCCTTACAACTCAGCATAGTCTGTGGGTCTGAAATACTGCTTGGCATGAAGCCATGTGCCTTTAGGACCTTTAATCAGTGCAAAATGTTGCAGTACATCTTGCCAACACCTCTAAAACTGGTCTCTGCTCTCTACATTGATGTCTCAGATTGTTGAGACAAGGATAAGGCCTCAGTCTTGTTATCTTGGCATATGACATAGTGAAGACTTTTTAAAGCACTTCATATTAACTGACCAAAGATATATTAGTGCCAGCAGCAACATTGTTGGAAGCTGCTCACATATTTCCTAATAAAGTCAGCAAGAAAACCTGAAATGCTTTCTACTCAAGACAGAGCCACGAATCCAATAAAAGTAAGCCCTTACAGGTCAAGACCTAAATGCCCTCCTCAACTTTTCATTAAGGTGGTCTGGGACTCAGATATAAACTATTAAGAAATGCTGAAGACACACTCTAGTATGTATTCCTATGCAATAGCATGCTGAAGCACCTACTGTAATTGGGAATAAACATAATGCTGGAAAAGAAATCAGATGGCAATATATTTAACTGACTCAGATATGCATACCAGCAGAAAAATGCCTGGCATTTCTTCACAGGCAGGTATTTCAGCAATTCTGGTTTTGCTGGGAACATGTTACCACTAACATACAGTCTCAGAAACTACACTGCACTACCATGCAGTCTTAGAAACACCTGGCAAGATTTCAGTTCTGCTGTTATCTCTTGCCTGAAGGCTCCCAAAGTAGTAAAATAAATGCTCTGCCAAGCTGGTGATGAAGCGCTGTAAAACCTATGATGGGCGAGTTGAAAAATGTTCTTAGGTTCACCTGCAAGCTTACAGTCTAATTTAAACCACATGGAGACTGTATAGACCTATGTATTTTCTGATACACCTTTAAAAGCCTCAACTCCAGCATCTTGTGTGTTTCCAGGATCACTGGAAAATTCTTTAAAACACAAGAGTGGTACTTCAGAAAAGGAAATTTTTGCTTCAGTTTCTTGTTAAACTACTCTGAGTTCTTGCATGTAGCATTATCCATATTATTCCCTTCCTTTCTCTTTTTGATAAAAATATCATAAATAACTCAAAGGTAAATGATAAGGAATTCCTTAATTTTTCAGATTTTTCTTATTTTCAAATAAAGATGAATGTATTTAAAATTTTTAAATGGAGATTTTTGTTCCCAGAATTAGAAAATGCTTTTTTATTATGATTTATCACTTTGCTTATACTTCTTCATAGCACCAAGAAGTAAGGGATTGGCAACAGAAGTGAAAGAACTACTGGTTCTTAAGGAAATAGAAAAGATTCTTTATTTTTTTTCAAGGTCTGTTATTTCATCATTTCTGGATATTTGTAGCTGTTGCTACATTAGTTCTATTTTAGTGCTACAGATACCTACAAATGAGGTCTTCCCTCCATATTTTATTTCTGGTTGTGTTGTAACCAAACACTATAAGGCAACATTAATTATTAACACCCAAGGCAAATAATGACCCAAAGTCCTTCACACTTTCGCAAAGTGGTTAATTTCAACAATCTGGCAATTTTTAGATACTTACAGAAATACCTCACAGGTCATAAGAACACAGTCAAATTAGGTTTCTAAAAAGTGACACTTTCTAAAATCTAAGGTAGAAAGTTTCCATGTATATGCTACCAATACTTGGCCTAATGTAAAACTTTTTCTTTTATGCAGGAGAAGTGACTAATATGGGAAAACTGATCTTTAGGATGTCTCACTTTTATCCTGATTCGCCAGTCTTTGCATTTTGCTACTTTCTCTTAGCTTCTACCTCTTGCCTCGTTTTATAAACTTGTAATAGGAATAGTGACTGGTCATTGGCTGAATGTTATATAGGAATTCTTTCCATGTATATTTCAAATTATTTGAATTTTTCTTCCAAAAAAACAATCTTTCCATTCCTTCTTATAAAAAAATAAGTAATAAAAAAGTAATAATGATATAACCTTTACCACCTCGTTCCTAGATTTGCTGTTCACACATGCTGACTGAGTAAAAAAAAATCAATGTATGGTACTTGTTAATGAATGCTGAAATTCATCAATACTCTGCTTATGACCAATATTAATATACTGATGAAGAAAAGTCTGGGCTCTGCTCTGAAATACTTTGATTCTTAAAATTTGCATCATAAAACTGAGCTCCTACCATCTCCAGAATGCAACTGTTTTACCACTATATTGAAATGTCAGAAGATAGTTGCTGAGACAAACTTCTCCAGACTAGTGGATTTTTTCTTTTCCCTTTCTCTCAGGGACTCACATCAACACTTTTCAAGAGAGCTAAGGGAATATACTTATTTCTTTTTACAATGAAGACATTTTTAATTGAATGAACATGTAAAAATAGCTCTTTAAACTACAAGGTACATTCCTTTTTCTGTTCAAGAGAGTATTTTTTTTCATATCTGTTGTGCTCAATGAATACATAGATACTGAGAAAGCTAAAAATGTCTATGCCCCTTCTAATTGTCTAAGTATCACCTCATGTTTTGGATTTAGAATTTTTTTTATCTGGGTCACAAAGAAAGGACTGCATGCACCCAGGAGAGAAAAAGGATAATGAATCTCATCCAGTATCCAATACTGTACAAAGGAGAGAAAAAAAAACGCACTCAGCAGATTAAAATGAAATATGCAAGAATACCCTGGAAATGATGTGTTCAGTCTTTATGTATGAATTAAAGCCTTCATTTTCTAATAGCTTATTCTAATTTCCCTGTGTGGTTGGTACGGCAGACCTTAAGCCCAAGAAATGATTAAGAGAAAAAAAAATCTCTTTTGCTCTAGGATGTAATCCTTCCATTTGTAGATACCAATAGATCGGTCAAGTGGCAAAGACTAAAGAAGCTATAAAAAGACTAAAGAAGGCTATAAAAAGAGTATGTAGAGGAGTTTCATTTCTCCATAAGCTTGTGACATCATAGCTGTATTTTTAGTGAAGTCTTATCATTATTTCATGTCTGGAGCAAATTAACATGTCTATATCTGAACATGTGACTCTTTTGAAAAGAGATAGCAATATGTTCATGTACCTGAAGCACAGACCACAGACCATGACCATGGTAATCATCACAATTTCAGCAAAGGTGGGATAAAAGAACTGCCTTTATCTTTTTATAACTGAAAATCTATATTCATACCAATTATAATATGAAAAAGTATCTTACATTATACTAATAATAAAAAGAAATACAAAAGGTTTATGATTTTAAACATAGGTTAAAAGTAGTATGGCAAAAAAAAATTAATGGAAACTCATCTACAGTTTTCAAGCAGTGGCACCAAAACTTTCCTGGATGACTCCCACTTGAGTGTTCAACTTTATTATTATCTAAGAAAGAAAAGTATTATGAAAATATTCAGAAAGGTGCTTGTTCAAGCAAGCATGTAAGTGGAAAGCACAGTACCATAACATGTGGGAGCAGTCACCAAGATAAAAGAACTTAAATGCAGCCTGCTAAAAGACAGGTTTACAGTAAGTGTCCTGACACTACTAACGTTATCAAGATTAAAAATGTTGTCAATACTACTATTAAAAATATTTTTATTAATGAGGGAATAAAACAACACCTAATTCTCTACAAGAGCATCAATAACAGTTTCTTTGGTTTTGAGACATCAGAGAGACTGTAAAAAAAAAAAGACAGACTTATTGGTCAACTACATTTGCTCTAAACTTACAAATCAACAGCTTTTGAGCTTCTCAGCCTTCTATGAAGTAATATCACAGCAGTTACCTTAAAATCACAGAGATCTTGCATTTACAGCAAGAAATGTTTATATTAGATTTCTTGAAGTTGCAACATTTTATATCTTTTAGGTCATCTATGCTTTTAGGCAGTGAAGGCAGGGCGATGAAGATGTGAAGAATTACAGGCACTGCTTTATGCTGTGATGTTCATTAAGCTAAGCCACAACTTAGATTCATAGATTTCAGGGCCAGAAAAGGCCATTACTATCATCCAGCCTGACCTCTTACTATAGCAAAGGGCAAAAACTGTCAGTCTGTAATTTTGAAATCAAACCCATAACTTTGGTTTGAGATATAGTACATCTTCCAAAAAGACATGCAGTCTTAATTTAGAGATTGGAGGTGATAGAAAATCCATTACTTTCACAGGTAAATTGTTCTAATGCTTCATTACTCTCCGTGCTAAAAATGTCTACTTTACTTCTCAGCTGAATTTGCCTAACTTTAAAATACTGCCATTAAGAGAAAAAAAATAGCAAAAAAAAGAAAAGCTTTTTTATTCTAAATTAAATTTAGTACTATTAAAAAAAATTCTACTTTACTAAGACATTTTCATCAAGACTGGGCTCAGCCTTCTTCTGTAAATGGAAATATAAGTTCTTTTTCTGTTCCAACTTGAATCAGTCCTATCATTTAAACTCAACTTTTCTGAAATTATCATAGAACAATAATCTAAATATGATGTTGGTAACTCCATTTGAAAATGTAATGCTATCTTTTTCTTCATGTGGTGTCCTTTGGTTTATGCATTCAAGGATCACCTTCCCCATCATAGGAAGATTAGGATGGCCAACTAGTCCATGACTTCCAGAAGGTCACCTTGTAAGTGTGATCAAGATACCTATTCTAGCAAACATTCCTGGGCATCATGCTTCCTAAAATACATTGTAAAAGGGATCCCACCTTACAAATCAATACTTCTAATGGATCTGACTAGCTGTCACTCAAATATTTCTTGCACTATCTGTACATTTTTTTGTTACTGATTTGTATTGCCTTTCTGGTAACTATGTTTAACAGATTGGTCTAAAAGTATACCTATGTAAGATTCTGTTAAGCCATTATTTAATCTCTTTTTAAAATTTCCTGTTGTAGCCATCCTGTCCAGTATAGGCAGTATCAATTAAACAGATTGTTTTTTCAGTAGAGCAGTATACTTTGGAAAACATTTGATAAATTTATATGAATGTAGTTTGCTTCATCAGACAAGTTTATTATTTTAGAAAAAAAATCACTAAAATAGGTTGATTAGGAGTATTTTTTGTAAAATCATGCTCTAGATATAAATTCTTTGCTACTTAAAATTACCAGCTACTTACTGTCACTATCTATATATACAGATATAACCAGATTTCCTATGAAGGTCATATATGTAGTATTCTCTACACCTACAGCACGGACATCACCATAGAAATAATATATCAGCTATTGATCAGAAATCACTTTTTCCTCTACAGACTCTTGGAGTTTATAATACCTAAAGAGTAAGAGCCTCTAATGAAACTCCTTAACACTACTTTGCTTTTTCACTTTGATCATCATGTTTTTGAAATTATAAATCATCTGTAATCCAAAGTCTGGATTACCTTATATTGGAAGAAGACATCAGTCAGTAAACTAGGTTCTTTTCTAAATTTTTAAGACTATTCTGCACTGAAATTTAATCTGCATGAAAATTTTCAGACATCAACCAGAGTTCTGCTGGTAGCTTGAAGGCACTATCAAATCTAAGATGGCTAACATTGCACTTTGATGTAGGACTTGTTTATTTTTATGTAAAAATTGTTGATTATATTTGGTAAAGATCACTTTGTATATACAAAATGAATCATAGAATAGAATACAAATAGTTTAGATTGGAAAAGACCTTTCAGTTTATCAATTCCAATCGTAAATCAAACACTGCCAAACTCACCCTTAAACCATGTCTCTAAGTGCCACATCTACACATCTTTTAAATACCTCCAGGGATGGTGACATACGCCACTTTCCTGGGCAGCCTGTTCCAATGCTTTATGACTCTTTCGGTGAATAAATGTTTTCTAATATTCAATCTAAATCTCCCGTGATGCAACTTGAGGCTATTTCCCCTTTGTCTTGATTGTGACTGGGGACAAGAGGCCAACCCTCCACCCCACCATCATCTCCTTTCAGGCAGGGAGCAATGAGGTCTCCTCATATTTTGCTTTTCTCTAGGTTAATAAACCCCAGCTCCTTCAGCTGCTCCTCATATGGTTTGTTTTCCAAACTCGTTCCCAGCTTTTCTGCCCTTCTCTGGACATGCTCCTGTTATAGTGAGGGGCCCAAAAATGAACATAGGATTTGAGGCGCAGCTTCACCAGCACAGGGCGCCAGCACGGGGGAGTGGGGGGTTGATCACAGCCCTGGTCCTGCTGGCCACACTATTTCTGATCCAAGCCAGGATGTCATTGGCCTTCTTGGGCATCTGAGCAATCTGGTGGCTCATGTTCAGCTGGCTGTTGACCAGTAACCTCAGGTAGTTTTCTGTCAGACAGCTTTCCAGACATTAAGGGCTGCCTGCCAAGAAAGCTTCTCAACCAGTCTCTTAAAAAGGCTAAAATCTGCCCTGTCCAAAGTGGCAGTTCTGATGATCCCCCTCCTTAATCCTCCCAGAACTGGAAGCTATGTCATTCCATGACTGCTGTGTCCAGGCTGGCCACCATCGATCACATTATCCACATGTTCTTCTCTGTTCACAAGCAAGAGTACGCATTTCCTCATTTTGTAACTCAGCAGCTGTGTCAGAATTTATCTTGAACACACCAGAGAATTCCAAGGGAACATAGTCTAGGATCCTTCTAGAAGCCTTTCTCTCTAGCGTACTCTTTTCATAGCAATCTGGTAAATTGAAGTTCTTCACAAGAAGAAGTGCTAGCAATTTTGAGACTTCTCTCAGCTGCTTACAGAATATATTGTCTGCCTCTTTATCATTGTTAGTTGGTCTTAAAAAGCTCCCACAGTGATACCTACTTTGTTGGCCTTCTCCCATGTTTCATCCATAAACATTCAAGCCTATTGTTGCCATCATTAAGTTCTAGAAAACTGAAACTCTCTCTAATATACAGGACTATCCCACCACCTCTCCTTCCTTGTCTATACCTTCTGAGAAGTTTATAGCCATCCATTGCAGCCATGCATTTTCCATAATATGTCACCCTGTTTCTATGATGTCAGCTTTGTTATAGCTTTCCTGCTGCACTACAGCTTCCAGTTCTCGATTGTATTCCATTCTGTGTGCACTGGTGTAGCTGGACTTCAGTGGTGGGCTATTAATCCCACCACTTTTTGTGGGAATGAAGCCCTAATTCCTTTGGGATCCTTCTCAGACACTTCTCTGATTTCTAACATATCAATAAAATTTTTCAGCTTATTTATGCTGCAGCATAAATCTCCAAATAGAAAACGGAGAATTTGTGCTAAACACAGAGATGATAATATAAAGATGTTTTCCATTTCCATTTGCATGTGAGCAGGGCTTAAATAGATCCAAGGCCTTTTCTGTGTTTCACACTGCGAGCTGACAAGGAGTGTGGAATTGCTTGAGATGCTAGGAGGAGACACAGCAAGGACAGATGACCCAACCTGACCAAAGGGATATTCGATACAATATGACTTCATGCTCAGGATATAAACCTGGTGAGATAAGGAAGAAGGGGAAGACATTTGGAGTGATGTCATTTGTCTTTATAAGCAATTGTTATGCATGATGGTGGCCGGCTCTCCAGGTGATGGCTGAACAGTTGTCTGCCCATGGGAAGCAGTGAAATAATTTCTTGTTTTGCTTTGTTTGTGCAGGTGGCTTTTATTTTCCCCACTAAACTGTCTTCATCTCAACACATGAGTTTTCTACCTTTTGTCCTTCAGATTCTGTCCCCAATAGGGGATAGGGGAGTGAGTAACTGGCTGTGACATTTGGCTACTGGTTGAGGTTAAAGCACGACCCCCTTCTTACTCCTGTGCAGAGAGCTTTTCCCCTCTTTGAGACAGGTGCGCCCTGTGCCAGCAGGTCCATGTCATGTAAACTGATCTGTGATCAAAACTGCAAAATTCTGATGGTGACACTAGGTTAGGAGTCATGTATTTATATAATGGCTCCTACAGTTTCTTCCATCATCATTCTTTACTGCTTGAAGGACAGAGGAGAACACTACTTGGGCTCCTGATCCCTTGAACACTCATCTCAAGGCCTTTAAGTCTCTCTTGATTATCCACGGACCTCTTGTTGCTCCCTACCTTAAAAATCAATAATGAATTATAATGCACTATATATTGTGACAATAATAGTGTGTGTTGGTGTCCATCTGTTCAGAATTCATTCTTATTACATAGAAAGTGATCATTGTCTGCAAACAGTAAGGAAAGGTTGAATTCCAAATTGATTTAGATATTTTTTAGAAGTGGCACAGGTTCAGGATTCTGTATTCTCATTCTAATATCAATCAGCTTTAACTCACAGTGGTAGTAATAATTCTTTGTTCAAAATTGAAATCCCAATCTGGTAGGAGCAATGTGGTTCAAAATAAAAGATCATAGTTCAAGGATGTATCTCAGAGAGATGATCTGTCAAAGTAATAAGATCTGACCTTGCTGAAGTCGCTACTGCGCACCAATGTATACAGCCTTTGCTGTAGATCATTATGCATATGATATTCCTGAATAGGCTTATGCAACAACATCTTCATGTCCAAGAGGTGCAGTGAAGATGAAATCACCTGGTCTACTCATCTGTAGTCATATGGCTGCCCACTACAGTTTTGTGTGTTTCAGTTAATTTAGATGAACTCAAGGAGATCTGGGATTCATTTATTTTGTTGTGGAGTCAACACTTTGCCACAGAATCTCTTTATTGACTACATGGAGCTTCAACATTAGGAAAAGAAAAAGCCTTTGGTAAATAAGCTGTTTTTCTGTGTCTTGAGGTTGAAAGGCTGAACAGTTTCATGAATATACAATGAGCAAAGTTGATAAAGATGAGGTATTTGCTAGGAGTGGTATAGGTTTCATTAGGAGTGCAATCCTGGAACCATGGCAGATCAGAGCAAATGAAATTGTAGTCTTTATCTTTTTTTTCTGTACCAGATACATTCATTTCATATCCATCCTGTAATGACTCCAAGTAGAATGGATCCTGGGTGGATCTAATATTTACTATATATATATATTGATTTTTTTACCAAAGTAAAAGTTAAGGTTCTTAGTGAACTGTCTCTCTTTCAGGAAAGTATCTATATTACCTTGAAGGCCAGCGCAGAATGGGAGTACTGAGATCAGACAGACTCAACTGCTATCTTAAAGTCTTCAGAGTATCTTGCCTCTCACCATTGTCTGTATTTATTGTAGGGGATAGGTAGAGTTGCTTCATGTGACTTGGATTCATTCCCTTGGTTGAGAATGGTTAGATCTCACTGAGAATATTCCTAAAACACTATTCTAGACCTGTTGAATCACATTTGTACCACAAATAAGGTAGTCTTGTACCAAAGAAATTGATAAATTCTACTATAATTTCTTTTGTTTCTGTCACCATGTCCAAAAAAGAAACAGAATGCAATTAATAAAAATATTGGAGAGGCTGGGCCCTGGCAACCTCTCCTCTGGGAGGGAAACCCTACTTAAGAGTGTACAAGGAGACATGAAGTTACTGCCTTTCCAAAAAAAAATTAAAAAGATGTTAAAATAAACTGATAAGATTAACCAGACATAGCTGAAAAGGGGTTTTTTTTGAGATTGGAGAAAGGACAGAAAGGAAAAAATTGCTGCATATCCATGGGAGTGCTGCCCTGTAACAAGATAGTTTCTCAGGTTTTTGGAGTCCAAAGAACAAGAAATCAGGACAGACCAGTCTCACATATCAGCTGCTTTGAACTCTGACTAGCACATAAGGTATGAAAATTCTCACTCACACTTTATTTCTTCATTTCTTTTCTTTCCCAGTGTTGATAGCACTTCATCTATGACCTTACCATGCTGTAGGTATGGGTAAATATATATAGTTTATCTTTATCACTTCATTCTTAGTG
Organism: Anthoscopus minutus; assembly: GCA_013399455.1. Classification (NCBI taxonomy): domain Eukaryota; kingdom Metazoa; phylum Chordata; class Aves; order Passeriformes; family Paridae; genus Anthoscopus; species Anthoscopus minutus. The sequence goes on from VWYI01047339.1 coordinate 15,154, forward strand.
CCATTCTTTGCAGGAAAATGCACTGATAGAAATCTTTTCTTTAGTTCTATTATTTTGCTGCCAAAGATAGAAAATTATTATCTAAATTAAAGCACTGCTGCATAAGTCTCATTTTCACATCTTAAAAAGCAAGAGTGTAGAATATGTATGATGTGGATATTCTTAGTAACCTTGGTGATGACTTGTGTTAAGAGAAACTCTCTTTTCTTCTGGCTGCCTCCAGCCTTCTGACAGGCCTACCTTCTTGCAGTTGAATGTACAATTTTTCTGGTTGTATAATGCCAATGGGTTAGCTTGAATAACATTTATTTAAGAGGACACAATGCTGAGCATGAATTCCTACCAAGGTCTAACACCAAGGACTAGGCGCACCTCAATATCTATTATCATGAAACTTAAAATTTATAGCATATGTAAAATATTTTAGCAACAAGTTAATATTTAGCCTTATTTAGAATAGTCTTACCATTCCCACTATTACTGTCACTACTATTTAGAGATAGAAGAGATTAAGTACTTTGCCAAAACCCACAGAGCAATCAGTTTTAGAACAAGTATCAGAATTAAAGGTTTTTGTGTCCCAGGTTACAGCTTTTTCCACACCTTGTCCAACAGACTGGAATATTTAAACTGCTTCAGGGATCATTAATTAATGACCCTGGTTTAAAATTTTATGCTTATTGACAGTTATTTAATGTCAGGCTTTTTCACATAACTGTGCTGTAGTATTGAGGTTCACACCAATATTTTCAATAAATTTTATTCTAAATATTTTTTTTTACTTTTTTTTCTGAGAATACTGGTCAGAATTTGGGGTGTTTTTATAATGTACTCCAGTGTCTTAGAGAGTCAAACAAGTGATGCTTCCTTCCCTTTACATCAAGACACAAGGTTCAAATCACTAAGACTGAAAGCAGAGTTCAATGATACAAAACCATGGAGACCCTGACCCTGCACACATCTGGCACAATCTTATCGCACAACATTTGCAGGGCTCTCCTCAAAGTTAAGAGGAAAACAAACCCCAGTTATGTGAACTCAGCATAGCTGCATCCTCCTAACTGCACAGCCTGTGTCAGACAGTGCCATGCGAGAGATTTTAGTAACATTGTCATTTGATTCCCATTTCAGATGCTTTCCATTTCCAAGTATTCAGTTAGCCATTCAGCCTGGTGGAAGACAGGAGAAAATGTCATCACATGGAGAAGAGGCACCTAAGCCAACAAACCTTTTCCATATTTGGAAATGGCTGTATCAGTGAGACTAAATACTCAGTAAAAGCCAGTGTGAATGTATGGAGGATGGCAAAACCTCTAAGTAGAGGGAAGCAGATGGAAATAAGTCCATTTTAAATTCTACAAAAGGAACTATGAGATGGTCTGTGCTTTAACTGAGGGATCCTCATGTCTTCCTTCTTTACTTGTCCCTCTTAACTAAAAGCAGGGAAACCATTACAGTAAATTAGTTCAAAGACAAGGATGAGCTCAAGTTCTAAAATCTTCTACATGGAGGATGAGCAAGTATGACAAACCAGGATGAGAGACAGATCATTGTCATACTCTCTAAAGGCAAAGCAATGTCTAGAGAAACTGTAGAGGAGCAATGTTTTCTATTTTGACGACATTAAGAAAAATTAAAAATGCAGACAATAGACAAGAATAGAAGCCTTTTGTGAAGAGACACAGTCAGAGATCGTAGATGAAAACACTATTACACTGCTGCTCTAAGACAGCAAAGGGAAGCTGTGTTTTTATTTTTAGCTAGTATTGCTATAAAAGCTGTGAACTGATAAAATTCTATATGAGATATTAAATTATTGCCAAGTTCAAAAAAGAGACCTTTTTCTCTTTTTTACTGTCAAAACCTGAAGGCATCTTTATTTCTTGTTATCATGGGTTAATAACATAATTTTATTTAAATAGCTTAGGTTGTTTAGTGACCGTACCAACTCAGCCTGCTTCTCTTTGTAGTGTTTCTCTGCTTCTCACACTTTACAACTGAGATGGGGAAAAAAAATCCCATAGAAGGTGAGCACTTTGAAATATCAATCTTTTTGAACCCTTAATGCTTTCTTCATCCAACTGTCAGGACTATGAAACCATAACTGGATGCAAAATGGCTATTTTACTTTTTTAAAAAATATTGAAAATGTGCAGTGTAAACTAAACAAATAACTTCACAGAGTTCTTCAGCTTATGTGATTCTGAAGCTCTCTATGACTTGTTCTGGTGCCTTTTCTGTATGTGATCTGCTCCTACTAAGTGAACAGCTAAAGGAAGCACCCCTGTTCCTTCCAGCTAAGTCTGTCATTAGGATTTTGTGGTGATAAATTTAAGACATCCCAAGCTTTAATCAACATTCCATTTTTAATCCCTTCAACTAAATACCCCAAGCGTTAAACACCATTTCAAACAGTCATGTGCTAGCCACTAAACTGTTCTTGAAAGCTGAATTACAGTATTTGCTTTTGCAAATGCAACCAAATTAAATTTTATGGTGACAATAGCTAACATTTTATCTTTTTTAAAGCCTGTTCACAGCAGTCATTCCTATCAAAAGTTTTGCTTCTAAAAAGTGAAAATGCTTGCAAAAGATTTCAAAGCACAATCCTAACAACACACTCAACAAAATACTGCTTATGCATTTTAAATTTTTTTTTATCCAAATAAGGTATTTTTCTCATTCCTCATCTTATTTTTTTCTTTAAACTGGAAAATGCAGGCATATGTTTCAAGGTATTTTTTTCTAGGAACTATTTTGAGGTTTAAATATAAATTGTTTCCTTTACAGCCATTGTACATTAAAGTAAATTCTACTGCATTTGAAAACGTCAGCTTTATTTTGTACTGGTATTCAGAATCCTCTCTTTTTCACCAATATTATATAAAGTTCCTCTGGGAAGATAATGTGTATGATTGCAGCTCTGCCTTGTTAAAATCCATGGCTTTTTATGCAGTCATGTTTTCACCCATGAATTATGCATGAAAAAGTATCTCATTACATTTCACTTTCTTTAGAGCAGCATCCCCCCTTCTCGACATGCTCAGATTCCCATCAACCGAGCTCTACTCACCCTGCAGCTTGGCTCCATCTTGATGCCTTCATAGCATTTTAGACAAAATGGGTGTGTTTAACTTGTCACCTCAAGCCTGGTATAAATTATTCACCAGAGCTTTGCACAGATTTGTGAGATAACCAGTCTGAACTCAGGGAAACTTCACAGGTTTGACTGTGTATGTTGTATTTGACAGGGATATTAATGGCAATTTCCCCTTATACTAGTCTCAAACAGAGGGGTGGGGTTTTTTTGTTGGTTTTGTGTTTTGTGTTTTTTAAAGGATCCCAATGCCAGCATTCAGTTTTATTGAAATTTAGTTTCTAAGGCTTGAGCTACATGTTCTTTTTAGTTTATCGCACAAATGCCACTAAAAATGCAGTGTTTCTTAGGATTCCAAGGTGAAACAAATAGAAAATCTCTTTAATATGTTCTGCTTAATGTTAAAGGTGCCTGGAAAACCCTTCAAGGGTAAATGTGTATTTAAAGCACAGAATTTAACTGGGGCCTTTCTCCTACATTTTGAACCAAGAAAGTGGTTCTGTATTTCAGGCAAGTCATGTTAGGAGAAGAAGATACCTTAATTGTAAAACATGTAAAACCAGGGCCTTATGTTTTGGTATGTGAGTCATACCCAAGTCAGAAGAGAATAGCCATGAACTACTTCCATTTGTAGCTATGAAACACCCTCAGATTATTTTTATAAGCTTTAGCCAAGATGTGAGGGTTGAGACTCAAAGAAAAAGCTGCAGATACTCCTCCCATCCATCTCCCCAGACATTACTTGGTCCCCTGGGAAGGCATCAGGCTGAGGTCATTGTCAAATATTTAATACAACAGTGAGGAGTTAAACACAAATAAAGCTGAAAGCAAGGGCCAAATCACTGAGATACAAAGACATCTGGAATACAACTTGCAGTTTCATTAGATTTCAAGTACTTTCTAACATTCCATAAGACACATTCAGATCAGTAGCATACTCTGTAACCTTTACAATGGAGGTTCATGCTTTAATAGAGTACAGAACAAAAGCGCATTTTGTCAGCAAGGCTTCAGATGGGCCCACTGCCAGGGGGAGAGCACAGCACTATCTGAGCCATGTCCTGGTCAGGTGCAACTGCACTGGAGCTGCTTCAGGATGGGGTCAGGAGGCAACAATCTTGCACAGAACTGCTGGGAGCAAACTGCCAGGCAATCACAGTTCTTATGCCTATGCCATGTGGCTGTCTGGTTTTGAGTGCTGGAACCAGCACCTTTGGAGAGCAGATCAGGAGTGCATGTCCCAGGCAAAGCAGGACATGAGTAAGCAGGGTGATACTGTGGCAGCCTCTGAGGCAAGCAAGGAGCATCTCCCATGTTTGAACCTCCTGCCCATCCCCATCCTCATTGCCCTCAGCAGCTTACAGTATGTTTCCCAGCCAAGGTAAAGGTATGGGGTGTGTCAGTGCCCATTCTCCTTCCAGTGCAGCCCAACAGAGCTGATCTCAGCGCCTGTAAAGCTGCATCGCACCCTGGAGCACTGTACCCCCCATCTGAGTACCCACCACTGCTCCCTTAGGAAAAGGTCAGTCTTAAGTTTTCAAAAGGAAGTTGGCACTAAGCAAGCAACATTTTGCCTTTAACAGCCAAAGAAGCTAAACGGGTCAAAATTAAAAAGCAAAATATCATCACTTTTTTAGTGAGTTCTGTTATATTTTGTTATGTAAATTATTTGTTTTACTCCCCTCTGTTAAGTTGTACCCCCATAGTTTAACTGGTTTACCCCAAGTTACACCTCCCCTGTATTGTTAGTTTACCCCTAAGTTGTATCCTCCCCTATGCTGCCTATTACTGTAACTCAACCCCTTACTCCCTATTCGGCATTGTAAACCCTGCCCCTTTACCCAGAAAGTTTCCACTGGCCCATCAATACCCACTTGTACCAGCCCTTTGTTCCAGAAAGTTCCCTGTCAATCCCCTGTTACTCAACGTCCTATTGGTTTATGTGAGCTGTTCCCTCGCCCTGTGTTCCCTTATTGGTGCCTCAGTTGTAATCCCCTCCCACTGCTCCCCCCTCCCAAATTTTGCATTGGTCAAAGAATTGCACACGCCCCTTGAATGGCCCCTCGATAAAATCCCGTGTGCAGAGGCACTCGGGTTCCTTCACTCTCTGACCTTTTCAGGATTTAAACTTTTCCCTGGATCCCAAACTGAGAGCCTCCTCCTCAGTCCTTTACCTCCTCCTGTGCTGACAGCTGGGAAGTGCTGTGGAGCAGCAGTTCTAAGGTTCAGCTCCCAACATCCAGATTGGGAGCTGGTCCCTTCTCTTGGCGTGGTGCTGTGGGAGAGAGCGAGCCAGGGCTCTGGCACCGCGTCAGTCACCCATGTACTAAACCCAATGAGAGCGACTGCAGTATTTCTAGGAAATGGATATATGTTCTCAAAAATACCTTATTTTCTAATCATTTGAATGCTTACTATTTATTCTCCTGGTTATTTGCTTCATTTTGAGACCATTTTTGTGTTTAAAAGTTATCTGAATCAACACATAAGGAAGCAGTTTTAAAAATAACATTAGTTTTATTTCTGGTTCAGGTCCATTCACTTTTGAGTATAGGTTATATCACTTGTAAGCTGTAATATTATGGACAACTTGCAGAGACATAAGAAATATTTTCTGAGGGGAGAGGAGAGTGACACCAAACTAAAAAAAACACAAACAGACTCATACACATAAGACCTCAACTATTCAAAGAAAGAAATAGAAACAAAGGTTGTAATATCTCATGTATGAACCTGATGTACTTCAGCTGGCTAAGGTTTATGACAAAAACAATATGAAGTACACCTAAAGAGTTCACAGTGACTTGCATTTTTTCCATAGCATGATTTTTTTATTTGATACAGGCTGATACTGTCTTACAAGTAACACACAGAGACCTTTGACCTTATATTTAATATTTTGTATCAGCAAGGTTAAAATAATTGAACGTTCATCAGAAGCAAGGCAAAATTAACTATTTCCCCCACCAGTTCCTAAAAAAAGGTTTAACTCGTCAGAGAATTTAGCCACTTAACATGTATCTCCATAACATCCTATATTATATATGAACTGCTTTTAATCTACTACTAGATACGAGGGATGAGGAAATTTTTTGAGTTGACTATTGCAGAAAAATTGTTTTAATTACGGATGAATTTTAAGTACAAACTCCAAATATTTCAAATATATTTTATAAGTCAGACTGTACTAAAGTCTTTCAAAAGTAAGAAATATGACTGAATAAAAATTACTTTTAATTATAGGGAAAAATGTCATTTTTAGTTTCATAGTCCTCATTAAATGGTATGTTCACATCATAATGTCTAGATTTTTTTCCATGCAACTTCCAATTCAGCTAATTAGTACCACGACCTACTGGAGAGTTATAATTTAGGAAAAGAAATGAAGAGAGAAGTCAACCTACCTCAAAGAAAAAAAAAATTAGTATTCATATGTTACTACAAGACTGTGATAATAATCATAATTAATAATGTCTTCCCAAGAGAGAGACCCTGTAATGTAAAATTTCTGTGCTGGATGAATTAAGTTCAGCACAACAGTCATACAAGCTTCCCTCCCTTCTCCTTCCAACCATACACATGCTTCTAGGCCAGTAAACCAGAAGCCATTCAACCAGGATGTCTGAAGAGTTCAGTTCAGTGTTCCTTGTGGGTGCCACACAACTAAGGATGTCCTGTCCTGTCCTGTCCTGTCCTGTTCTATGTTGCTGATCATTTTCCCCAGATCAAACTTGGCTTCTTACAAGCGCATCAGACATTGGTTTCAGAAATGTCAGTGTAAAGAGCAAAACAAAAATACTGCATAATTATTTGGACTTTTGTTTAACACATACTTTGCCACATGGAAAGCCATGACTGATGGCTAGCTGCAAAAATATTATCTGATTTTTATTCCCCAGACCAGTAACTATCACCCACTGCAAGTGAGATAACAAGAAAAAGTACAAGGTGCAGTGGGTAGCTTATTGAACAGTCATGTCTCTGGAGAGAGAGCAGAAAGAAAGGCATTTTGAGTTTCTGGTAGAAATCTTCATTGTTTCTCTCAAAGTACTCATGGGGAAAAAATAGCTTTCAGCAGTCACAACTGTGTTACACTTGTTTTGTACAATGTTTTGTATTGTGAAATATAAATTCCATTTGAGGTACTTTGAAAATTTCTTGGTACAGAGTCGTTTTATTCAATTATCTTAATAAGTTCAAAATGCTGAAATGAGAACTTACACGTTGCATGTGGGTTAAACAAGACTATAGAAGTTCAGAAAAATGTGGTTGATTTTTATGTACACTTTTACTCAAAAACAGCTAAACTCTTCACAACTGAAGACTGCAAAAACAGCTGAAGTATATACATAGCACATATATATAAAGAGACAATGTGTAAAATTTGCAAAATACTATAACAGTACATACATAGTTGAAATCTTATTTTATGGTATAAAAATACTTTTTCTATCCCTACATGGAAGCAATAACTTTTTATTTTGGCTTATGATACTGACTTTATTATGAATAGCTTGTTTGTGTATTCCAAACAAGTAATGATCTGATCTCTATTTGTGATTCAGACTAGATACTTACGCAATTAAAAAAAATTTTTCTTAATCTTATATATCTTACCACTGTGCAAAAAACCAAAACCAAACAGTCAATGAAGTGTCAATGACATTAAATAGTAGACGGCAATTCGGGTGGCAAGAAATATAATGCTTTTTTTGAAACAGATTATGACTCAGAATGTAGAACTATGGAAAACACATATAGAATTGGGAAAAAAAACCAACCTCAAACGCGGTTAAGCATATTCTAAATTTTTAATAAAATTCAACGTCTCTCCTTCTTTTCCACTAGGTCTTTGGGATGTAACTACCATCCTCTGGATTTCCAAAGAACTGCAGCAACCCACATCCTATTAACCAGTACAGATGCCTCGATTATCAGTTTAGCTTAATGTGGCTGCTGTCATGGAGATACGTTAGGACTGTAGAAATAGAAACTATTGCTGAAGATAACCAAGGACCTCATTAAATAGTTTTGGAGAAAGGTATGACTTTATCACGTTTTCACACCCAGACACCATAAGACTAAAAGTAATTTCTAAAACAAGACTAATGAGACCAAAGAGAAAATTTCCTAGGATTCTAAAATTCAAAAACCTGGAAGAGAACACTGGTTGAGAAGCATGAAGAACGTAAGTAAAAACAAAGTAATTCAGATTTAAATGTGTTTGTTGTATTGTAAATTACTTTGTAACTCTAACAGGAATGTAATTGATTCACCACAAACAATGGTTTTTATTTGACTAAGGTACTCAGTTCTTCATAACATTCACGCTTGTATCAATACATTTAAAAATGTAAGATGTTAAAATAAAATGAAGTCAAGTTCATTGTATCCAACAACTTGGTAATCATGTAAGTCCTTATGACCCTAAACTGGTCACCTCTGAACAAGTGGTAAAGTTATAGACCCATCTGGATAGTAATAATTTTAAAATTCTCTTTATAAGAAATGGATGTGGTAGATCTGACAGCATGTGTACTGTTTCCTTTAAATATACATCAGGGAGCAAGAGAGATCTACCAAAAGCAGAAAGAGGAAGCTGTCAAAATGGCAACTATAACTTCATTTTCCTTATTTGAGCATAAAGGTTTCTTCTTATTATACTGAGAAACAATATTTTTTTGTAATTCTTTATCACTGTCACATGATAAAAGACTTCCTCAATTTGGGCTGTTTCTAGAAACATTTTCTTCCACAAAAAAACTGCTCGTTGCATTTATAGGTGTCTGCCCATGACAGAAACTGAAGATTAGTTCTGCTTTTTCTTTGTACTAATGCCAATGCACATCTGAATTTGTTCCAATAACTATTTTAATTTTACTTCTCAAAGTATTTGCTGCTATATCATCCTTTACAGTTTGTCTCTACATATTTTAACATTTTTTTGTGTTCTTTTCTTTTGTAAATCCATGACTTTTTCTTTTTGTTTTTTTTTCTTCCTTTTTTTTTCTCCTGCTGTTTTGCTGAGTTATTATTTCAAGTAAACCTTTTTCAATGAGTAACAGGCTTAAAAATGTTTTTTGCTTTGTTGCAGTTTCTTCCAGCTTCTTCAATTTTTAAAATTTTCTCGTCTGTAACATCCCTATTTTTCTCCTTCTTTCATGTATGCAATGTTCCTGATACATTTTCACAGAATTACCTCTCTCTTCCTGATCTGCTTTTGAGCAAAATAGTTTTGAGATATTGAAAGATGTCTTTCAATTCAAACAGATTATGATATGCATCCTCTGACTCTAAAGCATCATTTCCTGCAGCCACCATCTGTGCACATGGGAATTTTTTAATATCTGGCTATCCAACACCATTGTACATTGCAGATGAAATTTTTCACCTAGATTGAGTTTGAACTTCGTTGTCTGGAGTAGCAGTGTGTTCAGAATATATTTCAAACATAGTTTAGAATATCTTTTTAAGTATCACATTACCAACTATACTATAACTAGACCATATATCATTAATTTAACTGCAAGGGTTTCAGGTTAATCTCAATTCTTAAGACCTGGCACTCATGAAAATGTGATGGCTTCACATATGGTAAGAACCTGGTTTAGTCATAGTTTGCCAGTCTCTAGTGCTTGACTGGTTCTATAACAGTGCAGAAATACCTTTTGATTTTATTAAAGTTAGACATTGGCTCACTGGGAACTCTTGCTAGGACCCAATCAGAGGCAGTTTGGTTATCATGTCATGCCTGATGTAATGAAATTTAGAGCAACCAGTACTATTGGGTGACTCCCTTCTGAGGGGAACAGAGGGCCTCATATGTCAAACAGACCCATCCCAAAGAGAGGTCTGCTGCCTCCCTGAGGCACAGGATATTACCAAGAGACTCCCATGGCCAGTTCAGTCCTCTGATTATCATGCACTGCTGATACTCCTGGCTGGCAGTAATGAGATTGAAAATAGTAGTGTCAGGGCAATTAAAAAGGACTTCAAGGCACTGGGTCAAGTAGTTGATAGGGCAGGAGCACAGGTAGTGTTCTGCTCAGTATGTTTGGTGGCAGACAAAAAAGATCAAAGGAATAGGAGAGCCCACATTATTGACAAGTGGCTCAAGGGTTGGTGTCATCAGCAGAATTTTTGGTTCTTCGATCATGGGGCAACTTTTACAGCATCTGGCCTGATGGAACCAGATGGGCTCCATCTCTCTGTTAAGGGCAGAAAGATTTTAGCTTATGAACTGGCAAAACTCATTGAGAGGGCTTTAAACTAGGTCTGAAGGGGGACAGCGATGCACCTGAGCTCTCTGGAAGCAGGCCTGAGGGTGGTAAGCCTTGAGTTAGGGGTGAGATCAGCAGCCCAGCTGAGGTGCATGTGCACCAATGCACACAGTATAGGTAACAAGGAGAGCTGGAGGCCATGGTGCAACAGCAGAGCTATGATGTAGTCACCATCACAGAAAGGTGGTGGGATGACTCATACGGCTGGAGCACTGCACTGGATGGCTACAGGCTCTTCAGAAGAGACTGAAAAGGGAGAAGAGGTGGAGGGGTGGCCCTTTATATTAGGGAGGCCTTGGATGCCATAGGTATTGAAACAAATTATGATGGAGTTTGAATGCCTGTGGGTCAGAATTAAGGGGAAGGCCAATAAGGCTGACATCCTACTGAGAATCTGTTGTTGTCCATCCAGCCAGGAAGAAGAGGTGGACAACTTATTCTATAAGCAGCTGGAGAATGTTTCAGGATCACCTGTGCTTGTTCTTGTAGGTGACTTTAAACTACCAGACATCTGCTGGGAACTTAATACAGCAGAAAAAAAGACAGTCCAGGAAGTTTTTAAGTGTGTGGAGGACAACTTTTTGTCCCAGCTGGTGAATGAGCCCACCAGGCGAGGGACTATGTTAGATCTGCTGTTTACAAATTGAGATGGGCTGGTGGCAGATGTGGTATTTGGAGGCCACTTGGGGCACAGAGATAATGAAATTACAGAATTCTCAATATTTGGTGAAGTCAGAAGCAACATCAATAAGACTTTTACATTGGACTTCCAGAGGGCAGACTTTGGCCTACTTAGGAGACTTATTCAGAGATTTCCTTAGGAAGCAGCCCTTAAAACCAAAGGACTCCAGGAAATGTGAGCATGCTTCAAAACAGATCTTGAGGGCACAGGAACAGACAGTCCCTGTATGCCCAGAGATGAATCAATGAGGCAAACATCCAGCCTGGAAGGGCAACAAGGTTTCAGAGAAAATTAGAATTAAAAAGTTCCCTTTGGAGGGAACTCAGGTCTCTCAGGAAGTATTTAAGGGAGCTGCTAGGACATGGAAAAAAATTAGGGATGCCAATGCTCAGCTCAAACTTATTTTGTCAGTTTTTGTAAAGGGTGATAAAAATGTTTTTAAACATAAATTAATGGCTAAAGGAAGGGTAAGACCAATATTTGTTCTCTACTGGATGTGGGTGGGAACTTAGTAACAGCAGATAAGGAGAAGATGGAAATACTTAATGCCTTCTTTGCCTCAGTCTTTAGTGGGACGATGGCTTGTCCTCAGGACAGCTGTCCTCCTGGGCTGGTAGATGGTGTCAGGGAGCAGAATGGTTTCCCTGTTATTCAGGAGGAGGCAGTCAGAGAAATGCTGAGTCACCTGGATGTTCATAAATCTATGGAACTAGATGGGATCCATCACAGGGTGATAAGGGAGCTGGCAGATGATGAGCTTGTGAAGCTGCTCTTCATAATTTACCAACATTCCTGGCTCACTGGTGGGGTTCCAGATGACTGGAAACTGCCCAAGGTGATGCCCATTTACAGAAAGGGTAGCAAGGAGAATCCTGATAATTGTAGGCCAGTTAGCCTGACCTCAGTACCTGGTAAGGTAGCAGAGGAGTTAATACTGTCATTACACAGCACTTACAGGATAGCCAGTCCAGCCAGCATGGGTTTAGGAAGACTAGGTCTGCTGGTGACCTGCCTGGTAGATGCAGGAAAGGCTGTGGATGTTGTGTACCTGGACTGCAGCAAGGCCTTTGACACTGGCTCCCACAGCATGCTCCTAGAAAAGCTGGCAGCCCACGGCTTGGACAGGAGCACTCTGTGCTGGGTTAGGAACTGGCTGGATGGCTGGGCCCAGTGTGTGGTGGTGAATGGTGCTGCATCCAGCTGGTGGCCAGGCACCAGTGGTGTCCCTCAGGGGTCTGTGCTGGGGCCTGTTCTGTTCATTATTTTTACTGATGACATGGATGAAGGTATTGAGTCTTTAATTAGTAAATTTGCAGACAACACTAAGCTGGGAGCACGTGTTCATCTGTTGGAAGGGAGGAGGGCTCTCTGCAGAGAGACCAGGAATTGTTGGATGGATGGGCAGAGTCCAAGAAGATGGTGATCAATAAGTCCAAGTGCTGAGTCCTGCATTTTGGCCACAATAACCACCTGCAGTGCTATAGGCTGGGGACGGTGTGGCTGGACAGTGCCCAGGCAGAAAAGGGACCTGGGGGTGCTGGTGACAGCTGCTGAACACAAGCCAGCAGTGTGCCCTGGTGGCATCCTGGCCTGTATCAGGAATGGTGTGGCCAGCAGGAGCAGGGAGGTCATTCTTCCCCTGCACTCAGCGCTGGTGAGGCCACACCTCAAGTGCTGTGCCCAGTTCTGGCCCCTCAGTTTGGGAAGGACCTTGAGATGCTTGAGCACATCCAGAGGAGGCAACGAGGCTGGTGAGGGGCCGGGAACACAAGTCCTGTGAGGAATGGCTGAGGGAGCTGGGGTTGTTCAGCCTGGAGAAAAGGAGACTCAGAGGTGACCTCAGCACTCTCTACAACTCCCTGAAAGGTGCCTGCAGTCAGGTGGGGCTTGGTCTCTTTCTCCAGGCAGCCACTGACAGAACAAGAGAACACAGTCTCAAGCTGTGCCAAGGGAAATACAGGCTGGATATTAGGAAAAAGTTTTTTACAGAAAGGGTGATAAAGTACTGGAATTGTCTGCCTGGAGAGGTGATGGAGTCACCATCCCTGAATGTGTTTAAGAAAAGACTGGATGTGGTGCTTGGTGCCGTAGTTTAGTTGAGGTGTCAGGCCATAGGTTGGACATGATGATCTTGAAGGTCTCTCCCAACCTAGTGATCCTGAGATTCTGTAAACAAGCAGGATAATGTCTTATGTAACTTTTACCCTGAAATGCACCAGTTTTCAAGGAAAATGGCTAAGTCATTTAATTTTTATAACTTCTTTTCAAATTATTTTTTCTTGACTGGGTAGCCCCCATGATATATCTTCATAACCAGTTTCATTTTTGCCATGAGGAAAATGGTTGGAGCTGTAAAATGTTTCATGGGGGAGGGGGGGGGGTAATAGGATAATTCAGGTAGCAGAATAACAGAGTTAATATAATTTGAAAAATCTTAACTGCTTGCTGGTAACTGAAGGACAAGAGGACAAGCATGCTTATTTTAATTGCATTTAAGCATATGTGTGTCTGTGTATGTGTGTCGCATGTACAATTTATATAACTGCCTGTCCTGTTTTATAGCGTCTGCCCTCTTCTTTAGTTCTTTTATTTCTGTTCCAGGAAAGCCTACAATGATATCTATCTACACATGTAAGTTTGTGTATTGAGATCAGAATATGAGAAGCCATCCATTTCAGATCTCAAATATATCAATTTTCTCACCTATCACTGCTCAGATAACCACTTACTGTTCTGGTGTCAAAATTACTCTGGTTTCCTGAAAAAAGAGAGAGGGAGAGAGAGAGAGAGAGACACCTTCCAAGTGACTCTTGTAGAAGAATCCATTTTTCTGATGGATTATATTAAGATGAAAGCACTAACTGAATGTAATCTGACATTTAAAATTTTAGCCATAATTGGGTCACAGAATCAACAAGAACATAGTGTATAGAAAGAAAACATGTTGCAAACCTCGCATATAAGACAAATGAACATGAAAGTATCATTCTCTAAGGGATCCTTTTAATTGAATACATTTAAAATTTTCAGAGGCAGTTAAAGCTGACACCTGCTGTTATATAGACTGACATGGTTAGAAGCTATCTAGCTCTTTCCAGTAAGCTGAAGAAGCAAAACATCTAATTAAAACCAATCCTGTAAAGATATTTAGTCAAATTGTTTAAAGTATTCTTTTTTTAAGATATAAAATTGGCTAGGGTTTGGTGGCACTGAGAGTTTATCAAAGCAAATGAGTAAAATTGTAGAAGGCCAAGAAATCTTGAAAGTTTAAAGAGACAAAGATTCTGTGGAGCTTCACTTTTTGAAAAGCCTAAACATAGATTAATACAGCACTTAAATTAATCACGAAAGAGAAAGAGTTGTACCTTATTCACTAGTACAAGATTTAGATCTGAGGCAGTTATGGCCTGGAGGCTGAAAACGTGCCAATTGGTAATAAATCTTGTAAATATATAATACCTTTCTGAAAAATATTAATTTATGATATTAATATTTCACATAATGGTTGTGGACTTCGTAAAATTAAAAAAACTACTGCTCAGCATATCTGAATCTAACACCAATGCTGGTATTCTGAAGCCTTTTTTGATCCTTTAAACTGAAAAAAGATGGCACTTCTTGAGAACTACCATGATTTGCCTGATGTAGTTGCTCAGTCTATTATTAGTTATATTTTCATAGCATCTTCAGTCCAAATTGCATTATACTGTAAGAGAAGTGTGAGAAAAGTGGTAGTTTCATCCTCTAAGGAGTTACCATTTAAGGGTTCTATTCAGCACTTCTTACTGTAGCATATCACACACTGACTTCAGAGGGGGCTTTGCCAAAGGAGGGAGTGAATAAGGAGTGCTGAATAGGACTCTACAAAGGCACAGCAGGTACAGCTGGTGCAATTCCACACAGACAAAGCATTGTACAATACAATGTGGACAGTTAGAGCAGTGCATTATGTATCATTATGACAACCATCCATTTTATATATAATTTATAATATGAAAGTAGTTATCCTCCCTCCAAGTTTTACTCCATTTTTTGAGAGTTTTATCAAACTATTATTGCATGATAAAGACCACTTACTATGGAAATACTATGATAAAACTTCAAATTCAGTTGAAGAAACAAACAAGCAATAGATCAACTTTTCCCTCTAAAAAAATAAGACTCAAATTTGTTGATGATGATGGAAAATTCTCTTTAGCATGGGTTCAAGGAATTTTAAAGAAATCCTTATTATTTCTCATTAAAGTCCAAAATCTATTATTCATTCATTTCAAGGTGCCATATATATGCATTAATGAAGGAAGCCTTACAGCATTACTGCAAGGATGCACTTCTCTTTGTAAAGCAAGGGAAATAGAGATTGAAAGATAACACTACTTAAAGAGCTGTATTTTTACTGATTATGACATTTTAATAGCCCAGATAGTTGCTTGGAGGGACTGAACTGTATTATTATTTGGGTTTCCTGAAATGTTAGATGTAGGCCTTCAGCTAAATTACAGTGGCCTGAGAAGTTACTGTGTTGGCAGAACATGACAAACCCATGGCAAACACAAGACAAGGCAGTGTAAGCTGGCCTTGTTTGCATTCATGTTGTGGTCCTGTGTTCTTCTCAGTCACAGCAGTGACATTAAGTATGTTACTGCATTGACAAATAAAAACACTTGGGTTCATGTCCTAGGAGGTATATGGAGAAAGAGTTTTGATTACTTGAATTTACTGGAGAGTACAGACTGGAAGACCATGGCAACAATAAACAGCATGAAGTGTACTGCAAGATATGATAATGGTATTAACTTTGCAGAAAATGGAGGGATAAGAAAGATCTTTTTTCTACACATTTATAGGGGTATTTTTAGCAAGATCCATGTTCCTCACTTGAATAATACATAAACTGTACTACTGAGAAAACAGTCAGGGTGTTCTGATTTCAAGCATTACTCCCATAAGCCTTGTCTGACCCTTTATGTTCATAAGACAACTTTGGTTTAAGATTTGCATATTCTTGGATAAAACAATGCAGTAACTGCTGAGCATAAATTAAATTAACCTGAACATAACTGCAGAAAATAAATTTATTCTCTATACCTCCATCAGATTCCTAAAAATCACGTGTCAAATAATATTATTGCATTAAAAGATTATTTAAGTGCCATGTGAAGAAGCAGATTACAGTATTGACTTGTATCACCAGAGGTGGGCCTTCTGCAGACAAATACCAGAGATCAGAAGACCAGAGACAAGGATTCCAACTTCTTCAAAATTAGGATGTCCCTGGGTGATTTTTTGTTGCAATTCCATATAGAGTTTTTAATTTTGTTTGTCATTAAGTCTGAGTGCAACTTCTTAACCTCAAAACTACATTGTTCAAACATATTTTTTACAAATGGAACACAGTAAACAGCTTTCACCATATTTGCAGTATAAACAGCGTGTGAAACCAAATAAAATGAGATTAATATGGTTATTTTGTAATTTTTATTTTTTGAATACATTTCTCCTTCTATCCATGCATGAGTCATATATTTTGCATAACCACAAAATAATTTTCACTGCTTTCAGTGATGACTCTTTTGAAGTTTTGGAATGAAACCTCACTTAAAACATGCTTTTATTCCTTGTGGTTTATTTGCTCAATCTATATTTAGAAAAAATTCTAAAATTCACAGAATAGTTTACCTTCTGATAAAGAGCTCAAAACCCCACCTTCTCCAGCTTAATAATGTTTTTTTCATTGGCTTTCATAGCAAATGTTTCAAAAAAAGCTTTGTAGAAATTAAAAAAAAAAAGAAAGAAAATAATAAGAAGAAAAAAGAATGCTAGCCCAGAATTGCATCTGCTTAATTTTGAATGTCCCATTTTTCTACTATTTATGAGGAGCATGACACAGGACACCACGTAAGCATTAGGGGCTCTTGTGTTAAGAGAGTGTTAGTAGGGAGATAAAGCTACTTGCTTCACCTTTTTGTCACAGTAAGAGCACAAACATAATGAACCAGATCAGCATGCTTCATTGTGCCAGAAGTCCTTCAGATGATACCAGGAAATTGAGGGTTAGTGACAGGGCATGGGTTCCCGTCACCTTGAACTGACACTGAAATTACATACAATGTGTGTGATTTATGGCCCAGACCATGTTTCTGAGGCTCAAGAAGTAAAAGTCCATTAGCTCACACATGTATGTGTTCGTTCTCAGCATCCTGCCAGTTCAACCTCGCTTACTCTTTAGTGTATAGGCTTTCAGTTACATTACCTCACCTGGGTGCCATGGAGGAGTGTATGGATAAATAAACATTGAACTTCAGCTGATGTTCAGTGATGTGATCATGTATTTGACCTGCTAAGTGGGCAGCATAACCTGGGTATGAGCTAAAATCCCGGCATAGAAAAACTGCACTAAGGAATTCCAACCCCTCCAGACAGTAAGTGGTGGGCCCAGTTTAAATGACTGTATGCAAAATAGCCCAAGGAATATGTACACACACCTGCAGTGCTGTGATGGCATCACTGAGACATGGTGAGATGGCTCCTTTGACTCAAGTCTTGTACAAGAAGGGTACAAACTGTTTAGGAAGGAAAGGCAGAGGAATGAAAGAGGTGGTGTTGCCCTCTCTGTCAGTGACCACCTGGAGCACATGGAGCTCTACCTGAGGATGGATGAGCAGCAGAGAGTTCCTGGGTCAGGATTAAGGGGAGGACAGGGACAGATGACATTACAGTGATGGTCTGGTGCAGGCCACTCTGGAAAAGACTGACAAAGGCCTCCACAAACAGATAGGAAGGACTTCACATTCACAAGCCCTAGTCCCTCGTGAGGACTTCAACCAGCCTGATGGAGGTACAGCACAGCAGGGTAATCCAGGAGGTTCCAGGAATGCATTGGCAGTAACCTTCTTGTCCAAGTGGTAGAGAAGCCAATGAGATGTTTTGGGCTGGTTCCTGTTCTTGCCAACAGGGAAGGGCTGGCAGGGTATATGAAGGTCAAGGGCAGCCTTGGCTGCAGTAACCATGAAGTAGTGGAACTCAACATTCTTAGGGCAGTGAGGAGGGTACACAGTAATCTCTTTAACCTGGATTTCAGAAGAGCAGACTTTTAGGGTTCTGCTTGGTAGAAGGGGTAAAGCTGTGGAGTGAAAAGAGACCCAAGAAAACTAATATTCAGGGCTTTCCTCTTCCAGGCTTAGGAAGCTGAAGAAGAGGCAGTGAGGAAGTGAAAGGTGATTCTGCCCTTTTATTCTGCTGTTGTGAGACCTCACCTGGAGCACTGCATCCAGCTCTAGGAAGATATGTTTCCTGTGAGAGTGGTTAGGCACCAGAGGAAGTTGCCCAGAGAAGCTGTGGATGCCCAATCCCTGGGAATATTCAAGGCCAGGCTGGATGGGGCTTTAAGCAACCTGACCTAATGGAAGTTGTCCCTTGGAACTTAATGGTCTTTAAGGTCCCTTCCAACCCAAATCATCCTATGATTCTATGACTTCATAGTCAACTAATTAATCATTGAAGAACATGTTTTTTGTATAAAAAAAGTTCAAAATCCAACCTGCCATAATGTCTATAGGGCCTTGATTCAGCTTGGAGAAAAGCAATATCTAATTTAAAATTGCTTTCGTGGTTAGAAACTATTTTTCCAATCACTACTTGTCAAACAACAAGTTAAAACGGAAAAAATGTGTTTCAAAGACTATCTTCAATCTAAGGTAGTGATGGTGAACAGAAAGACATTAAAGACATGAAAATTATCAAGCAGGGAACATAAATGATAGAGTAGGTATTTCAGACCACTATGAATACCCCATTATTTAGCAAATTAAAAACTGTAAAAACTTAAGGAAAGATGCATGTAATCTCAAACCAGTGAAGTCTGCAATCAGTTTTTAAAGCTGTTCACCCAGTACTCTAACTTTTCTTCCACAAGACAAAAGAACGTGATACACGCATGCATGTAGTTTGAAACTGCTACCAAGATAGCTACTTGTAGGAGACACAGGAGACACAGGTTCTCTGTGCAGGGACTCAAACCAAAGCCCTTGCATCTCTTGCTAAATGTGCTCCCCAGAAAACAGCAAAGCGGCCTCAGCAAGGGAGTGGCAGAGCTGCACAGAATATATTGCACGCAGGAAAAATATGTGCACCAGCATTTGTATTGTTTCAATTCCAGATTTCCTAATTTAATAGCAATATTAGAGTAAGATTAGCAAAGCAATACCTATTTTTTACTTCATTAGTTAAATGTTGACCATAGTTAAGAAGTACTTCTTTCTGGCTAATTCCTAAAAGGTTTTAGGAGAAGGGAATTGTCAAAAGAATGTTTATGGTCTGGGATGAGGCAAAGATCATCATGTGTCACATATTGATGAAAATAAATTTCAGCAAGTGCTACAACATAGGAGAAAAGACAACTGATGATCTGGCATACAGTATTGGGTTATTTTGCCTCTTAAATGCCTGGAATATATTAAAAAAATTATAAAAATATAATCATTATAATTTCTAAGCAAAAGCGTAAAATAAAAATCCATCAAGACCATTAAATATTTAAATTTACAAATCCTTTAATGCCTTCAATAGCAGACAGTTAGAAGCATAATAGTATATTTCATGAGTGTTTCTTTGGTGAGTGATTTTGACACAAATTACTTTATTTGTGTTCCTTCACTAGCTTTTCTGGGGACAGAAACTCTTCACGCTGGTGTCGGTGTTTTGCTAGCAATAATCAGAGAGATGGCACTCAGAGAGATGGTGTGTCTTGTGTGGTAGGGACATGCAGCTCTCTCCATAGCAATGGTAAAGCAAAGAGAAAGAACAACAGACATGTTTCTCCTTAGCATCTGGGAATTAGTCAAGAAGGTATGGTCAGCTACAGAATCCGTTCAAGGCTTTTCATCATCCTAGACAGGCCACCAGTGAAGAGGGGAGTGGAAGTGCGGGAGATTCTTTGGACACACTGTGAACTGGGTACAGACTCATGAAAAGGCATCAAGCCTCTGTTGTCTTAAGATGCATTAGGGGCTGAAGGGTGAAAATAACACCATTTCCCCTATAGTTCTCATGCTGTAAAATAAGGTGGTTTCTGATACAATGTGTGCTTTCCAGTTTATATGCATTTTAAAAAACCCCAGATAATACTTAGATTGTGCTTCTGACAGAGCAGGATCACATCTGCCATTGCTATCCTCCTGGTTGTCCAGAGCAAGGAACTCTTGTTGAAGATTGTAATTCACAGCTGTATGCCACAGGCTCAGCCATGCATGAGCTTTGAGATATCTTTTATGTGTACTGCTTAAATATAGCCTCAGCACCCAGGCAGGTGCTTATAGGGCTGCTGAAATATAATGCTTCTGAAATCTAAGGAAAGAATCTTGGTCTCCTAAAACATTTCCAGAAAGAGAACATTTAGAAACTTATTTAGAAACTTTTTTAGAAAGAGTTTATGCACACTATTAATATGGTAGGGAGCAGAGAAGGAAGATGTATAGATTTGATAAAACCTACACGCTATTTGTCCCCATGTGAAAAGATGATATATAAAAACATTCTGAAATTATCTTAAATCGTTTTTATAACCTTGAGGTTGACTAATTATTGCAGATTTAATACAAGTCCACATGTGATTTGTTTTCTTTAACTGAAACCTAAAATTTTGATATTTCCTCATGATTTCTCTGTTATTGAAGGAAACATCATACTCCTGTGGAACTCAAAACTAGTTTATCTGTATTAGGCCTAGGCTCATGCTTCAAACAGAGTTTTATTCATATCCATCACCACCACTCCAGTACTCCATGCTGTCCTCTCATGACAACATAATTATTTTCTGCTTTTCCTTCCATCTCATTCTCCAGACCACATCCAGCTCCTTCTACAGATTCTTGTCATTCTTCCCAGTTACACTGTGTTAGAGTTTCTTGTCATTCCACTCCCTATTGCCATACCTAAACTTCCATGACAACTTTAAGCTGTGCACATTTCCCTTGGAAAAACCTCTCTTTGCTCATGCACCCTTGTTCTAGAACACCTACACAATAACACATTTTTAGCAGTTGCCAGTATTGGCCTGGGGACCATGCCATTCAGGCTGTGCATGTGACAGCCTCCTAAAGTTTGCTTGGAGCATACAAAGAGAATCAGACAAACAGACACTTACCTGTTCTACCCTTAGCTGCAAAGATACTTGAAACTATTATGGTCAATAGATAAGCCCCATCATCCACCACGATTTTTTTTCTTTTATTTCTGAGTTTACAGTTTTTCATTAAATTAATTGATTGATATATTGAGTTGAGCACAGGACCTCAGAGGCTCAAATAACTAAACTTTCAATGATTGAAATATGCTCCAGAAGCACTTAGCTACACTGGATGCATTTGCTTGGCTACTGACACACATCTTGGATGACTGAGACTACTCAGTCCCCTCGCCTCATACCTCAAAATACATTTGAAATAGGCACCAGTAATGCCTGTGTTAGCTCACACAGTTGTCTCAATTATCTGCTCTGTATGCCCTCACGGATATGAGAAATATTTCCTCCCTTGCCAAAAGAATAGAACAGTCACCAAAGAGATGTTACATGGATTTATACTCTGATATTTATTGGAAAATTTTCATGCAAAGACTGAGTTCATTCTAGTTTTGAAGTTATTCAAAGGAATAAGCTCTGGGTTCTTATATGCATATGCTGTGTGTGATTCAGGGTTCCTTTGCTGAAACATGTAGAAATGGTGCAACAGAAAAATAGAGCTGTTCCTAATGTGATTTGAGGGGAAAATAGTTCAATAAAAACCTAGGAAATTGTTGAAAATAATCCTCCCTCACTTTTTTGGTTCACAGAAAGTACTTTTGAGGGACAGCTGAGATTTAACAGGTCTGGAAAGGAAGAAAAACACTAAAAAACTATATAGCTGTGTTTGGGATATATAAGATGGCATATAGGAGAGCATAGGGTAAAAAGTTCTACAGCCAAGTTCAGCAGTCTACAGTTTGCATAGGGAAGAAGAAAGTAAGCTGCCAAACAGGCCTTGTGGCTGGCCTGGGGATCCTCTGGAGTTCTGATAGTTCAAACACATTCACAAAAGTGAAAAAAAAAAGTCACAAAGTCAGAGATGCAGTCAGGTGTGGGCTGATGCCAGTGATTGTAAAGGACCTATCAGCACAGGCATGGTGCTGAGGATCTGTTCCTATATGAGTCACAGCATGTAACACGTGGTTATAAGGCCCTCAGCCATGAGCTCCACTGTCTTTCTGCCAGAGTCCTCCTGCTCAAATACAGAGCCATAACTGCAAAACAGAACCTGTTGCCCTCTCCTTAGCAGAGAGACCTGGTTTCCTCTGACATTGCAGCTGTGACAAGCTCTTCAAAGAGTGCCTCATGCAGACTCTCATATTCAGTGCAGGGTCATGAGGCTTTTCCCTGCGTTTTGAGAAAAAGAGGAGACAGCACTGAAGTACTGGTCATTTAGGGAGTTTTGAAATGAACTGAAGATGAGTTAGAAATCCTGCTTTACACACTGTAAGCTCCAGCTCCTGTATTCGAGTTAAAATCTGGTATATTACCTGTGAAGATTTGTCCATAACAAAAAGACAGAGCCCCAGGCCTGGTCTACACCAAAAAGAGGTTGTTACTTGAATTGCACTAGAAAATTCTTTGAATTGAGAGATACTTTAGATAATCAAAAGATTCCTTTTTAGCAGTTACTTCTATATCGGTTTCCAAAAAGAATAGGAGGTAATATTGCAAGGAAAACATCATAGCTGAATCAGTTAGGGAAATTATATTTTTTTCACACTCTGTCAGAGTTGTGTCAGTAGAACTTTTAAGTTCAGATCAGCATCAAAAGAGGCGAAGCCCTGTGTCAAAGTATAAGGATTTGCAGTGCTGGTACCCCACCCCTGAAAGCCTCTGATTTGTTTCTCTTAATAAAGGACTGGAAACTAAAAAGTCTGCTGTAGAGGTTTAAAACCAGCTTTCACTTAAACTGGGGTGTCTCTCAGTGAATGTAATTTGAGAAAAACGTTTTTTAAGTGCTCAGAACTAGTTAGGCTAGAAGATGTGACAGACTTCAACTTGAAAAACTATTTGACAAAGCAGGGAGACCTTGCTAGCTTAGGTTAAAGCTAAAATGCACCTTATGTGTTGTACTAATAAAAATTTATATGAGCTTTACTGCAAATTTTAGGCTTACTAATTGGTTATATATTGATAACATTTAGCTTGAAATACATGCTCAAAAATATCTGGGAAAGAGAAATTCAGTTTTAATGCTTGCCATTTGCAAATGAACACTTAGTCTTTAAGAATGTCATTGAATTTCAATATGTATGAGATATTCTGCTGTTTTTATTGGAAGAGCTTACAAAGAATGGCTTACAATGGCTGGCAAAATGTTTGATCTTTCATATGAAAGCTCACTTACTGCTACAACTGTGGTCTTATAAAACATGACTGAAAACAGACCTGGTTTAATATAATCACGTTTATTAATACTTATTACTTATGTACCATTTTGTATGCGAGGATTTGGCATATTTTATAAATATCAGTTAAACTTCACAACCAGGCTGCAATGCATGCAATACTGTGTCACTAAGCCCATTCTCTACAGGGATAAACTGTGATCCCCAGCCTACATCTATTCTGTGGGCTCAATTACTGAGACATGATTGTCCATACAATTAAATTGCTAACAGAGTTCTTGGAATCATTTTGGGCTCAGCTAACCATCTCTCTTCCACTTAATGGCAGGGTAAGACACCATTTCAAATAGGTCACTTGGACATAGTCACCTTCTTGGGGGGACAAGAGGGCTTGGCTGTATGGATTTAAGCTCTTAAGTTCTGCAGTACGATAATGGTCTCGGGCCAAGTCCATCTACTAGAATAGGTGTAACCATAAGGTCTCTAAGCACACAACAAAATGCTGTTCATGGACTCCTGATCTAATCTGGGTTCTGCAAACAGCACATCTCTAGTTCTGATGATGCAAGGAGCTTAGGATCTTTCTCTACTTCCACCTCCTCAGAGCTGTGTTGCCACATCACTACACTGAGATTTATCTAAGAAGGCAGGTAGAAAGCATCAGTTTTTGCAAAAAGAACAGGATGACACAGAAAGGTGAAAAAATATATAAATGAAGTGAATCATTCACTAATTATAAGAGTTACTTTGTCTGTCCATGCACAGAGATGGGAAACCAGACACTCAAGGAGATATTGGGGAATTATAGACCCCAGGGCTCAGTAGCTTTGAATCAGTGTGGCCAAAGCAGTGGGGTGCTCAGCATACTCAGTTGCTCACCATGGTAAGAAACACTGCATTTTATCATTCCAACAGAGAATTATCATAGAAAACTGAAGGCAGAAGATAAAAAATGCAACAGGAACCTGTTTAATAACAGCTTATTGAGAACTTGTCATCGTGAAAGGGTGAAAATATGCAAAGAAAGGACATGTGATAATGACTCCTGTTGGGAAGATTGAAGAAGGTTTATTGCAGCACCACTTTGGTTCTTTTATGGAAGAGTTGTTCTTTTCACTCCACATCCTTTTCCTCCCCTAGAACCAACAGAAGTACAGCAATAATAAAACAAAACCCTGGAGTTTGAGAGATGTTGTTTGGTAGCTGGGTTCTCTTCTCAGCAACCACGTCTTTGACAATATCTTGTTTTCGGTTAGGGCGGAGTTACTTTTCTTCCCAGTGTCTGGTTCAGTGCTATAATTTTGAGGTTTAGTATGATAATAATAATGCTGATATCACACAAATGCTTTATTTGTTGCTGAGTAGGGCTTACTCTAAGCCAAGTACGGTGTTTTGAGGTTCCCATGCTCTGTGAATGAGTAGGGGCACAAGAAGCCAGGAGAGAACAGAGTCAGGACAGCTGACCTGAACTGATGAAAGGGATATTCCCTACCATAAATCATCACACACAGTGTATAAACTGGGAGGAATTGGCCAGGAGGCTCCAATTGCTGCTCAGGAATGGACCAGGAATTCATCAGTAGGTGGTGAGAGACTGTATTTTGCATCACTTGGGTTTTATTTCTCACTCTCTTTTTGTTGACTGTCTTTGCATCACAATTTTATTATTTTTGTTATTATTATTATTATTTTTTTAAATTAAGTTACTAAACTGCTGTGATCTAAACCTATAAGTTTTGTCTTTTTGTCCAATTCTCCTTCCCATCCCACTTGGAGTAGAGGGGACTGAAGGATAGGTGAACAAGTGGCTGTGTGGTACTTAGTTGCTTTGCTGGGGGTATAGTGTAACAAGCAACAGACCCCAGGGCCTAAGATAGTTGTTGAGTACCTGCACTTAGTACAAGTCACACTGCAAAACTAATGTAGCTTCTTCACTCTATGTAGTCTCTGTAAAGCACCAAGTGGAGGTATAACCATGCTCCTCGACTTATTTATGCTTCGTTGTGTTATGCATACTTACCTAAACTCCTTCATTCCATCATTTTACTAAGCCTGTGTGGAGGGTTTAGAGTTGGTTGAATTCACAAGTGTACTTTCATTTTTTGTTGTGATATATGGTTTAGGAGAAGGGTAAAAACAGGCTCAAAACGTAAGACTATGAAGAAAGCTTTAGTAACAGAACTGAAAGAATAGAAAAAAATAATAATGAAATTTCCAGGACACTTTCCTTTCCTTTGCTTAACTTCTTTCTTTTTTTCACTGACAATGTAGAGACAAAATTTGAGATTTTGAATCAGTTATCATTTCTCTAATAGTCTTTTTGTTTTTATAGGGCGAGGAGTTTTTTCTTGTCACATCTTGTCATGAAGATTTCTTCATAAGAACGCAGTCTTCTCATGGCCTTGCATTTTTACAAACAGTAGCTGCCCAGTATAGAAATTCGGTACTGTGAAGCATCTCCCATTCTCACAGCCATCTCACAGCTGAATGAACGGGCCATGTCAATTTATGGGGTGTTATTTTTTAAGGATGAGCTGTTCAAAGGGAAAGGCTCCCTTCATTTATTTCTGCAATCATCTTCATCTCCACGAACAGAGGTCTTTTTCTTCTCTCCCTGAAGGTACAGAGTCTTCTTCCCTCTCATCTCTCTCCCCCTCTCTCTATTCAAGCTTCTTGTGGATTCACACCTTCTTTAACATCTGCTTTGCTTAATTATGATTGCCTCTGTTCAGGTCTACAATGTGAACACTCTATCTTCCCATACTTATGAATGAAAGGAAATATTGTAGTATATTATAGTCCATCTCTATGGCATTACCAAAAGAACTTTCAGCCTCCATACTAAGGCATTTCTTCATTCTTTTTCCATCTGGAACTTGACTCCTTCTTTACCTTGGTATCTTCATGTTGTCTTTCTACATGTCATCAGTCTGTCTCTCACTGAAGAGAGAATCATGGTCTGCAAGTCTCATCTGTGCACTGAAAAAAGTTTACATTTCACCCAAGCCCACTAGTAAGCAGTGGCCAAAGTAATCACGGTGATGGATTTCAGGCCACACTCCCTCTACACAGCAATCTCTGGGAAGGCCGAGGTGAAAGAAGGGCCTGGCCCGGCCCAGGGCCCAGGGAAACCTCCGCTTGATGTGAGCCAGGAGAAAAGCAAAAGCAGGGCCTGGTGTTAACGAGATGTCAGCAGCTGTGAACTGGCCTCACTTTGCCTGGGACCCCCATGGCCTCCCATCCCTCGCCTGGGAGCCCCCAGGGTCCAGCCTGGTCCAGCCCGGCCAGGCCGTGTGGGCCACAACAGAGCAGGGCCAGCCCCACCAGAGCTCAGTGGCTCAGAGCTTTCTTTCTAAAAGCCAGAAACAAAAAAGGCCTTATGAGACTTCCTGAATTTTAAAATGTAGTATTCACAGAGGCAGATTTAGCTTCTCAATGGTTTAAAAAGATATTAATTCTCAGAACTAGACAGCTATTGGCCTTTCCCTAGACAGAGAAAAAGCTCTGAGCAACCTCTCTCAAGAAAATCATTTCCGGAAGTAGTTTTCTTCCTTTTTCAGAAATATCAACCAATGTAAAACCAGCACAGCCTATTAACTTATGAACTAATTATTTTCTATATTATTATAAGGATAAACTATTCCATATATCTTACAACTTTCTGAATTGCATAAAGTAGAGCAAACTTTTAGAAGGTGCTGAAAAGTGTCATCTCAGAATGTATGTCAGCTATTTATTTGCAATGAAGCCTCTCCATCTACCAGAATATGAGAATTTTTGAGCCAGTTGCTGGTTCCTTAACAGTGAGCCTTATGCCTATCCCCTCATGGGTTTTTGTAAGGCTTCAATTATGCACAGATATGTGCAGAATTGGGCTTTAGTTGCAAAGAATGTTCTCAAATTAAAATTCCAGTGCCCTGGACTTTATCTTAAACTAGATTTCAGGCTAGTGGAAACTATGGAACAGCTGTGAGTATCCAGTCACCTAAATAACTTTGAAGACCACATAACCTGACCATGATGAGTGAAAACAAAGTCTGGTTTGGAAGATGATGGCTTAGTTAATTTTCAATCTCTTTTAATTTTCTCAGTTTCTCCCCAATTCCTAGTTAAGCTATTACTTGCTGATGAAATTTTGTTTGTTTGATAAATTTGTCATACTGATACCTGGTTTGTCCATGTAAAAATCAAATTAATAATAGATGGAGAGAACTGAACGTGCTATTGCTTACTGTGTGACAGTATCATTTTAGAGGTAGAGAATAAGAACTGTGTGCACTCAGCTAACCAGGATACATGGTTAAGTATATAACTATATGTAAGTTTGAGATACATGCACCATAACTGGCAGATGTTGCAGCATCGTGAGAATGGATAGGATGATTTTCCTGGAGACGTGACAAAACTACAGAACTTGTGACCACTGCTCAAATCCTCCCTTCCCTCCATCTCTGTTCCTGATCCATCTGCTTTCTCCTCAGCTGACTTACTTTCTTGTTAAAATGCAGCTTCCACTGGGAAGGTCTTGATGGCATGAACAACTTTAATTCACAATTAAAAATCCACAGTAAGAGATGAGGATAAACTGAATAAATAGATTTTGGGTGTTTACTGGATACACCCCTTCTGAAGTCAGGACCATTGCCGTGTGAGTCCAGAGAGGGAAGTTGTCTCTCCATGTTCAGAAATGCTAATGGCTTTGTCTTTTATTGACTGAAGCCAACAAATAAGCAAACTCATTTCAGTGCAGCATCACCAAGGCTTGACGCCAGCAAAAAAAAAGACATTCAGAGCTCCTTGCATTCAGTCCTTTGAAACCAGGATAGAACAAGCCACATCAAAAATGTACTTCCTTGGAAGTTAATGAGCTAGAAAGAGGCCAGTTGAGAGGCAAGTTTTGAATTATGGGGACCAAGTGGGCAATTTCGCTTTTGATACTCAGCTTCTCAGTGGGCTTAAGCTAACTAGAAAATATGGAAGTCTGGTGTTTACGAGCCAAAACACTGGTCAAGCCTGTGAACAGTAAAGCTCTTTATAAATATCTATTACTGTAAAGAAAACACGGCGTTATCGCTTCATACTGTGATAATCACAAAGCAATACTGACAAAGTGTCACTGGACTGGCTCTTTCTTGACTTATTCATGCACAAACATGAAGTTGGAGACAACCTCTCAGCAGGAGTTTTCATGTTTACCCTACCTACCACTATATCTGTCTGCTCTGTGAAGAATCTAAGGTAAAGTCAAAAAAATACAACTGAAAGGGAATGATGATTGTTTCCAGCTCTGGAGTGAAGTATTTTCTAAAGGAAAAAATAATTCTTCAAAGATAAGTGAGGAATCACATTAAAGAAGTTTGCGTATACTGATGAATGGATTTTAGCTTTTGTCGCTAACTACCCATGCTCTCCTAATGAATCCGTAAAAATCAAAGAAGCAGGTGAACAGATAAAGGTGAGATTATAAAACAATGGGAAGTCAGTAGCAAGACAGAGGACAGTCTTGCTAGGACCATATGTAACCATGAAGTATTAATAATGTTCTTAACCAAAGGCTAATCTGCAATTTTATCTTTTTTTAAAAAAATTAACTAAGGTGAGATTCTTTCTGGACTATTAACTTTTTTTAGTATTTAGTTCACAACTACTAAAGACTTAGCTATATTTTGACAGGTACTGACAAAGAGTGCCATGGAATTGTGACTCAATTGTCACCTTCGTCGTTTTCAAGCTGAAAAACTCAGGATGAGTGCTAGGTACTAATTAGAACTGTTATATTAGGAAAGCAAATACAATGGTGTCTAACATTAAACAAAGCACAGTTCTCATCACAAATGGTTTCTTTTGTGTGCGGGTTAGTCTAAAAACCCATTTTGCATGCTAATGAGACACAAACAATAATTGCCAAAGTAACTAGTTTCATGCAATTACAAAAACCACATAAAAAGCTCTATTGTTTGTTGTCTTATGATTTCTTAATGCTAATTTTGCACTTGATAATTTGGGGATTTCATTTGTACCACAATGTGCAATTTGGGGTTTGTGTGTTTGAAGGTGAAGACTGCCAATGGGGACTAAAGTGCAAAAGGAAATAAGTCCAAGTGTGCAAAGAAATAGTCACTCTCAGAGAAGAGACTGGACAACCAGAAAAGAGAGGGAGAAAAAAAAACAGTGGAGAAAAAGGGACACTTCCTCTGTGAGAAAGAGGTAAATCAGAACTGAGCAGAGGGAGGCTGTAGGAGCTGGGAGGTGCACAGGCCAGCTAATGAATATCACTAAGCTGGCACATCCTGTGGCTTGGAATGCATGACAAACTGAGGAGTCACACAAAGATCTGAAGGAACACGGAATATTAGAGAGTAAAAAGTCAGATGGTTAAGTAGTTAAAAATAAAAAGTTTGGGGCCCTGCTCTTCCTTTGAAGGATCTCTCATTACAGCCCATACAAACCATTTATAATCCCATGAAAGAAAGATTGGACCCCTTCTATTTCAGTGTAGTCACAGACTGCTCTGGCTGAAATTTCTCCTGCATTTCTGTGATTTGTGCTTTTACCTAAGAGTCACTTGTATGCAACATATGTGGAGAAAAATATACCATATGACTTTTTTCCCTCTGATTTATGCCAGCCTTTAGTTTGCTATTTTCTAATTGAATAAAATATCATATTGTTGAACTGTGATTTTGCATGAGCTTAGAGAAAATGTGCGTTGCTTGGAATTTTTACACTCCTCTGAACCTAAAGAAATCCTACTACTGGAAGTAGAAATACTATTTTAAGGTCACGATTGAATAAATTTTACTCTAAAGTACATTTCATACATTGTTGTCAGAGCATACTAAATTTCATGCTTTGTTTTTCTTAAGAAAATACGGTTTTTATGTCAAATACTCTGAAATCGTATTTACAGCAAGGTCTAATATACAGAGTATAAGACTTGAGTGATGGTCAGAATTAATTTTCCTTTTGTGACAGTTGCTCTCTTTCCACTCACCATGATGTTAAGTATTTCTGCAGAGATATCTCTCTTCTTTTTCTCTGTGTGTTATGCTACCAGTTTTGGTACAGGAAATAAATTTGAAATCAATATATGTTGGTATTAGATATTGTAATGTGTTGTTGGATTATTTTTTTTAAATGACATTAATCTTACTATAACTAGCTGAGCCCAGCACTTTCATCCATTCATCCTGTATACTCTTTCTTTTTCCTTTGCCAGCCTTCTGAATGTATTTTCCATAACAATATATCCCTCTACTATTGTTGATCTCTTCAGCATATTCCTCCCCAACACACATTTATACAACATATATTGTTGTATATATATATATTCCTCCCCAACACACAACATATATTTTGCCCCCTTCAGATTTTGTTTATGGTTTTTACTTGGAAAAATCATGATGTCTCCAGGAAAACGCTTTTTACATTTTCTTGCCAGTCTGCAGCATTTCAGAAATATTACCAATTGCTACGTGAATAATTGATTCATGGCTGTCACAGCATGGAGGTGACATTGTACCTTCTTACTCTTCTTCCCCACCCCCTAGTGCTCGTTTAACCTTTTCTTCTTTTCTTATTCTTTGTTGACAAAAGAACCATTTAGATTTGGTCAGCACTGGGCTCTACCCGTGCAAAGTAACTGGAAAACAAAGACACAAGAAACTGTACTAGGACACTTTACTTTAGGTAGTGTAAATATTGTTGATTAATTTATTATAAGCACATAAATAACTGAAAAATAGATAATCAACATTGTATTTAATTGGGGCAGTACACTTGCCATATAAACACTATTTAATTCTCTAGACAATTAAGTGTGTTTATAAGAAAACACATTACAGGGAAAAGCAAAAAGTTTATGTAATAACTATGCACAGAAAAAGCACATTTTCTTCTGTTTGAAAGACACAATATAATACTCAAAGTCTAATTGGTCAACTAACACTGGAGCATTTAATACTAATTATGATTTGCCTTTTCTCTGCTGTTTTATGATGACATTGAAATATGTTTTTTCCTTTTCTCCTTTTTGTTTTTTTTTACTAGCTTGTTCTGAGCACACATGCATCTAGATAATAGCTTTATTCAGACAAAATAGAAGGAAATTGAATATAATACTTCATGTTTCTGTGGATAGCATATGTAGATAAGAATTAGACTACTTGATGGCAAGTCTAGGAAAAATGCTGCTTGAAATGAGGATAATATTTTGGAAAACTCAAGGACATTGGGTATAATGTCTTGCTAAATTGGACATTTATATGCAATCATGATCAATCTTAATAAATGAAGGAGATACAAGGAGCCTCCGGTTTTTAAAAAGAAGCTCTAAGACAAATTAAAACAGATTTAATACATTCTTTCTATTAGGTTGTTGAATAGGTCCTTATAAATAAAAAGAGTTAATGCTAAAGCATTCTCAGGAGGTTATTCACATGAATAATCTAGAAAGGGTGGATTTTAAATGGGCAGAGTGAAAAATAGAAGGGGATATAGCAATAAATTATGTAAGATCAAGTAAAGTGTTAAATAAAAGTTAACACCCATGTTTCTGGGGTACAACAGTTAGAAGAAGAGAGCAATTCACTTTTTAGCTCCATGCCTCAGTTTCCCCAGTCAGATAGGATGGAGGAAATCCAGATATGCATATCATGACACAACATGCCAAGTACTCAAGCGTTACTCTTGCATTTGGAAGTGCAGGAGGAGTTGCAGTCAGCATGCCTGGCAGGCAGACAGAGCTGCACAAGCTCTGTGCAGGCTGCACCTGGGCACATGAGTCTGATCTGGGGCTGTCACACTCAGATGACCAGGAGTTGCGGGTACCTGGTTATGATTAAGTGCTTTTCACCAGCTCCTACTAGACCCATGGAGGTAACAGCAGGAATGATCTACCTCCCCTTGCCAGTCTGGGGAGTGAGAGCAGTGGGCTCTCTCATCTCAAAGAGTCTCAGCAAAAAGTCTTCAGTGACTAGCATAAGAGCAAGTGAAGAGAGACCTAAGAGACCAAAGGCTCCTTTTCCAGCTGCCATACTTGGCAAGGCAACAGACTTCCGGGCTTTTAAGCTTTTCAGAGGATTTGACACTTTTTTTTGTGACCTGTTAGAATTTCAGGGTAGCCAGGGAACTTCTACATGCCTGATGGATGGCAAATTCAAGTGCAGATATAATCCCCAAGTAAAGAGAAATTGACTTGGAGAAAATTCTGAACTCCAATCTCAGAAATACAACACAAGCACCTAGATGGGTGTCATCTGGCAGTGGATAGCCTGATACTCAGCTGAGCATCACAGTGAAGCCCCAAGAGATATAGTTTTATTGCTTTAAATCTGAACACTCTCAGTAAAAACACTACATAGTGTGGAGACTGGGATTCAAGGAACACAGTTTGGTTGTCTATGCTGAAGCTATGCAAATTGCTCTAACAATCCTGTTAACTAGTTTAAAATTCCACACATGTCTAAAAGTTTATGACACGTGTTGTCATACAATATGTCAGGGGATGTATCCACACATAGATGAATCATTTCAGACCACTGATGATACTTGCACTCCTCTTCACTCCATTGTCACATACCATTTCCATTACCTACCACATTCAACTTCTCTTGACTTTCCCATTTGCAGAAGCAGAATCTAGTTTCCAAGGCTGCAGACAACAGAAGCTCATCAGGCTCTCTTATATTTCAATTTCTTCCTCTATTTTTCACTTTGTTTTGCCCAAGTTAATCATCTTAGGACAAGAAAGACAAGAAGACGCTTCAAAACATGAGTGGTTTCTGCAACATGCTTTGGCCAGGAGATGCTATAAAACCTCTGTACATTTTCCTTTCCTTTTCAATAAATGAGAATATTGCTTCATTCTGTGTCCAGCCATCACCAACCTAAGAGTCTTCCGCCATAAAATTTTAACTTCCTAACTGGCCTTCCAACCAGTATCTCAATACATCTTATGTCCAGGATGAGTCACACTACTGTTTTATTTATAATGCAATCAAAGACTATAGGAGAGTGTGGGTGAGTGTTTTCCCAATGATAACAAATCCCTCTTTCTTTCACCCCCATATTATAAACATTTGAAAGATTCTGTTTTTTCCTCTTCCTATTCCTTATTCTCTCCAAAAAAGCAGCAGAGGCTAGATAGAAAGTGCAGAATGCAAGTTTCTAATTTGTCTACATTTAGAGCACATTTTGCAAGGTCTACTAGCAGAAAATGTACTTGTAGCCCTTAAACAAAATGGTTCTCTTCAAACCTTCCTTCTTTGGTAGCTCTGGCAACAAAGACCACTTCCTGTAGCAGAGGAAATACGAATCCACTGCAGCCTTCACTAAGGTAAAAGTGAAAAATATGACATTATTTCATTGGTATTGCTGACTCACAGTGATACTAGAAACTTTATCTTTCACAGGGGAAGGACAGCTTCAAGAGCTATGAAAGCTCTGATGAAAAGCGTTCAAGAAGCACCCAAAACAGATTTTTACAGCATTTTTAATAAATATTTCCTTATGGGAGATTCCGGGAAGTGAAAAACCTTTTCAGTCATTCATGAAATATAGGTCCCAGGTCTAAGATGCTTACATTTTGAGAACAGAAATATACCAAGAGGAATAGAAAAGAAACAATAGCCTACAGTTTACACATAGTTCACAAAGAGAAGCTTAGTAAAAAAAGAGGGAAGTAAATAGAAATAAGAGAATTCTTGTTCAGATTTTGGAATTATTTTCAACTGCTGTAACAAATTTTGTAGACTGAAGCATAGAAACAATGACAAGACACTGAGTTTAGCATCAAAATTATCTATCTGATACCAGAAATTTCCCAACCTGCAGTGCATTAGCTGACTTCATACTGTAATTGTAATGAATCTCTTATTGGACCCTTGCTTCCCTGGACAATGCCATATTGTAAGGACTAAATACATCATCAGTGAGCCTCATTCTCGTGTATTACACTAATATATCATTGGAATGACAACTGCTTCTGATGATATATTAATGCAATACATCAGTAGTGTGGGGCTCCTATGGGGTATTTCTCAGGAGCTGGGGCCATCTAAAGAAAACAGACCCAGAGTCAAATTCAGTTTAATTACTGAATGAAAGGGCTATCAGGAGCAAGGTTACATGTAATGCTAACATTCTTACATCATCCATGAGATTAATTTGCAACCTCATTACATATTAAACTTGCAATTTTAGATAGCAGTTCTAAGGTTTGGATTTGCCTGCTGATGTAATTCACAAACAATAGCCTCCCCAATATTTTATATTGATGCATGAATAATGCAGTTATTTTTTTTCTGTCCATCTTGCATTCCACGACAGTTAAACAACACATCAAATGTGTAGCTATAAAACCAGATTTAGAAAAACTACACTCTACTTGAAACTATTTGTAGTCACTAGGCACCATATAAATATTTGCAC
Organism: Anthoscopus minutus; assembly: GCA_013399455.1. Classification (NCBI taxonomy): domain Eukaryota; kingdom Metazoa; phylum Chordata; class Aves; order Passeriformes; family Paridae; genus Anthoscopus; species Anthoscopus minutus. The sequence goes on from VWYI01047339.1 coordinate 50,057, forward strand.
TTACACAGTGCATTCAAAAAAAAGAGACTGGTATTTGCTTTTGCAGTCAATTATGCACCACATTTTCTTGTATCATTTGTCTTAAAGCTATCATAAAGCATGTACAGTTCTACTGTCTTGGGGTTTTTTGTGGTTTTTCTTTGTCTTTTCCATTTGTGATGGTTTTGATTTTTTTGGTCTGTTTTTTCACGTTTGTTTTGGTTGGGTTTTTTTTGGTGGGGTTTTGCTGTTCTTTTTGTATGAGAATATTTTTCAGAATTTTTCAGGGATAAAAATTATGCATTCTACTCTTTCTTGAAAGTGAAGTTATGAGTTGGATTCTGAAATGCTTTTAGCAAAAAGACTTCCATAACAGTATTGCAGGGTCCACAGACATGAAATATATCTAGAGTCCTCTTCCCTTGGCCCTATTTTTCCCTAATTTTACTGCTACTATATTATTAGTTATCCAGAGAATCCATCTATATATTATAAATCAAACAGGCATCAGAGGTGATATCACTTAAACTAGAGCTTCTGGTTGTCTTTTACTTCATGTTTGCTAAGATTATAACCAAAGGCTGAAAAAAATTTCATAAAACAGCCAAAAGAATCAAGCCAAAAGACATAATATATATTTGATTTTATAAACATCTTGCTGTGTCTAATCCAGACACTATACTTACTCTTGAATAGACTGTTTTGTTTAATAAGCATTTATCTATTGTTAATGTCTTTTGAGAATTCATCTTGGGGTTTGTACTGAAGATAAATGCAAGCGTGTGAGGGTTTATGAAAAATGTCTCAGCAAGTGACAGGAAGCCTGATATGAGTTACCACAGTCCGCTTCACATGTGGGGCAATCTACTACTTGTCTTGCATTTATTGTGTTTTCTTGCTAGGCATTTTCTCTTTCTTTTTCTTAGACCTTTTGATACTATATACTTTTAAATACCGAACACTTACAGTAAATCTGAAAAGAATGCATGATGTAGAAAGAGAGACAAAACTACAGATGTAAAATGTAACTACAATAAAATAAAGAAGAAACCACAAAGATCTCTTTTTTTTTTAAATGATGTGTGCATGAGGGAAAGGAATCAGAATTTAAAAGGAATTAACTGAACATCAACTGCATGTCCTAGTGATACATATCATTTTAGCTCACTAGGGTAATGTATGTCTTATTTAGAGAACTGTTCAAAGCTTCAGTTAGAAATTCTCCCAAGAATAAATGAAATTTTCTGAAAACAAAGTGTCATTGTCTTGTGAGGAAAGTAAATTCTGTGCATATCTGTCTCTATGTAATCTTACCTATTCTTTGTGTGCCTGATACCTGGAATGATAATAAATAATGTATTGTGGGTGTGGAGAGAGCTTATGGAAGTATAGTAAATTAATGAAAAGCCCCATGTGACCTATCAGCTAAGTTCCCAAGATAGGTTTCTTTCTGTTATTTTCTAATTAGTAGCAACTTCTCCCTTCCTCTGTTGCATATTTCCCTTAGCCCACAGTCTGAACTAAAGGCATATCCGTTACAAACTCTATCGTAGAATCTTCAGGATGTCAGTAGTAGCTGGAATTAAATTAGATTTAAACCCTTGCAAATTAATGAGTAACCTTGAGGTGTTTGAATGTATCTGGTATGTCAATAACGTAATGTGCAACAGAAAGAGGGTGAACTTTGCTCATACACCATGTGGAGGCTTTCCCCTGTGAGTTTTATACAGTGAATTATTTACTAGTTATTGAATTAATCAGACAATTTTTACTTTTTGGCACTTTTAAAATCTGATATTTGAAATCTGCTTATGTGCTTAATTGAATGGACAGCACATGCAAGCCTGCTCCTTGGTGAGCTAGCCCTGCCTGCTTAATGCAAGAATTCAAAAATAAAATAAATGAGCATTTCCCCCTTAGCATCAGCAGGACAGCCTGGTGAGAAAGCGCGCTGTGCTGCAGACACCTTGTGAAACTAAAGAGTCGGAGTGAGAGAGAGGAGAGATGGACTGGAGTGCATCAGTCTGGTTGTACTCAGGAGCTGGATGAATTTGAAGCCTGACCAAGTCTGAATGGAATAGTGGTCAGAAAGCCAGGAACAATTACTTCAGATTACAAAATGCTTGAACGATTTACTTTGCAAGACAACTGCACAGTCTCCTTGTGCTAAAGGACCATCAATATTATCTTGGGACAAAATTTGATGAGAGAAGGTGGAGGGGTGGTGATGGCATTGGAGGTGGGGGGAGAGAGATTCACATTGTGTAAGATGAAAGCAGTGAAGTATTTAAATAGAAATGTATTCCAGTAACCGAAATCCCTGCCCAACATCATCTTTGTTTCAGAAAGTCTGATTAGTTAACATATTCCATCACCTTGGGAAGAAAGCTGAGGTAAGCGGCTTAATTTATAAATGGATGGAACAAACTTATTTAAAAATTCTCACTACGTTATCATGAATCATGTAGGCCTATTAAACTAATTGCTAAGTAAATTTAAGCAGTATTACAGTAGATTTCACTGAATTTATCATCAATCTAAAGAGATCTTTGGTGGTCTCATGCTGCCCCCCACAGATATGTCTCAGAACATTCATTATGCCATAATTACAAAGTCTCTTTGAAGAGGCTAAAAATCCCAAGACTCCTCTCATCAATTATTTTCACCTGTTAATTCATTTTGTGTGAGGTAATAACCTCAGCATAATAACAAATGTGCAAGTACTCCGATTTTGCAATTAAAAGCAGCAGGGCTCCTATTTTGATCATACAGACTGTGACATCCATCATAGAAAACAATTTGGGCCTAGCGGGATGACAGATGCCACACTGATGGCTCTACTAACTAACTGCCTGTCCTAGAAAAAAATGGTCCCGTTTCAGGCTGCAGCTGCAAGCTATCTGATAGCTCCTGGCCAGGCAGCAGGGAAAGCCTGCAGTGACTGAATTACTGAAAGGTAATTTCACTTTGCAAAATGAGGATTTTGGAGCCATATATGTATGCATTCCAGTGGCTGGTGTAATTTGGAAACAAATAGTCCTTTTCATTTGAAAATGACGGGAATTGCTGCCAGTGTTCCGAGAGTATTGTTTCTCAGCCTTTTACATGAGAATACAGTGTGATACTCATTATTTCTCCCCTTTCACATCTTATTAGACACAGAAGGCAAGGTGGTTATCTCTGCTTTCTTTAGCTAAATCCGCAGAAGTAGGATTTCTTCCAACCTCTGGACAGGTGCCTAAATAATAGAAGAGTGCTCATTTTAGCCTTTCAGTTTGTATCAAGGCTGAGTGAGCCCTGTCTGGGGAATGATCCCACTATCACTGATGAGCGTTAAAGTGATATGCCCTCATCTGAAACTCCACTAAAAACAATGAGGCAAACTGCAAGTGCAGGCAGCTCATTAGCCTTGGAAATGATTCACCAAGGAAACAATTTGATGTAGAATTAATGACAGAAAAGCTGTTGTCCTGACTGAAGTGGGGGTGGGGGGCTGGAGGAAGCAGGGGGTGCATAGACTCAAAAAAGAGCCCTAGAAAATGCAGCCAATTTATTTTCCATACTAAAGTGCACTAAATGTGATACCTCAATATTGGACCAATTAGCTTAAAACATTTAGCTCTGAAATACTGCATACTCTGAGTAAGCAAGATGACTGATTAAGCCTGTGAGTTTTTAATAGGAAACACACAGTGCTGCTGTCAACTAATATGAAATATATCAATATGATCTGGTATTTTTGGATTTGTTCTTGTTTGTCTTTTTTTTTTGAGTTGTTTTGTTTTGTTTTTGGTTTTGTTTTATCCAAGAAGTCTGAGATCTGGTGACTGGGCAGAAGAAGCTGGACTAAGTTCATTCTGCTAAAAGCAGGACATGCAAATTATGAAGGGAAACCACACTGCTGAAAGAAAGGTGGGTAGGTATTGTAAGGATTGTGTTTTCAGATTTCAGCACACTAATGCAGAGCAACAAAAGATCAGCAGAAGGCCAAAGGTTAAGTATAGCATGAACTTTCTCAGTGGCTGTGCACCTTAAGATGAAAAGATAGCCCTGTTTATGACATCTGCAGACTACAATGCTTACCATTTTACACTGCCCTCCTACATTCTCTGCAGACAAAGAGCTGTGCTTGGCTTCTTGGGAAAAATCTACTGTTTCTTACTCCATCATATTACACTCATAAACCCTGTCAGCAATAAAGGATCTATGGGTAGACAGAGGCAGGGATGCACAGCTGGTAAACTCCATAATCATACTAGAAAAATACTAGCATTTCATTCTTTCAATTGGTTCTCTGTTCAGGAATCCTTGTCTCATGGAGGTGAGGCTAATTCCCAGGGCTGGGGGATGCTCCAGCTCATGCCAATAGCATGGCTGAGGTGTTTGTCCAGCATTTCCAGCTACAGAAAGCAACCTTTCCTAAATAGTCACAGGATTTACAAAGCAGAATGTGTGAATTTTTTTTGGTTGGATTATACTGCAATAAAAGCAAAGAAAAGAGATTAATCAAAGCAAGAAAATTAGTATTACCCATCTTAGATGTTCTTTAATGCAAAGCCAATAGTTCTTGCCCTTTATGCACATGCTCCTACAGTAACTAATGTACAGTAGCCATCAACAAATTACGACTTGTGACACTTTTGCTGCTGCAATATTAAGCCCAAAGTCCTATGGAGAAAATATATGGTTTTTATTACCAAATTGTTCTTGTTTACAATTCTAATATCCTCTTCATTATCTACTTTTCCAGACATTTTAGGCAGTTCTGAAGACCTGGGGCAGCACTAGTCCTGTCATAAAGAGAAATTAATGTTGTTAAAGATGGCCTAGCTGCCCTCTGGGACAGCTGAAGATGTGAAAATATAAGGTTCTGTTTTAAAGATGAAAATGATTAAAGGCACAGGCACCTTGCTCTTAGTGCAGCCACTAAAACTTTTAATAAAATACTTCAGCAGAAAAAAAACTGCTTTACTTCTTCCACTGTAAGTCTTAAGAAAAAAAATGAGAGAGAGGGGAAGGAAGAGGGGGAGAGAGAGAGAACTTTGTTCTATAAGAAGAGGCTTGCTTTAAGGACTAATAAGCGTAAAAAGGACCTCATCATTATAAAGAACCTATTCGTCTCAGCAACAGCTCACTTAATAAAGACTGGATGATAGAAAAACCAGTAGAGCTGTCTCCAAATAGCCAGTAAGCTAATTAGGTGCATTGTAACAGGTAGCCCTTACAAAAACTGACAGGCTAAGCCAGCATGCTGCAAATACTTAAGAACATCGTAGTAGATGTACAGTGGTTATTGTATCCTCTTCAAGGCTGTTGCTGCTGCCACAATTTTATAAGCTTACGCACCTCAAGCCCTCAAAGAAGCTCAAAACGGGTTTCAGCAGAAAAAAATGAAAAGAGAGAAAAAAAAAAAGAGAGAGACAAGAAATACAAACCTGCTGAAGATATTATGTGAGCTTTTAGGGGTCCCAGACCAAAGAGACCTTTCAGAAGGAATGGTTCAGCTGCCTGGAAGAAAATGGCAGGCAATACAAAAGACAAGAGCATAACCTTTGTCCTAGCAGGGATGGAAGAATATCTGTCAGAACTTCACCTTCATAATCTTGCCCACCTCAGTCATTTTTTACTGGTTAAATGAAGGTTACAGGATTTGCTCTGAAGAACAAAATGTCCCTTTCTCCTTAAAAATATTGTTGAAATTAGAAAACAAGCTTACTTTCTCATTTCTCAAAGATTCATATTCACTGCTCACCCTTTGTATTTTTTGTTCTTTCTACTTTGGAAAGAGGTCAGATATTACAATTGTGTCTCTCATATGCTTTTGATTTTCTAGCAATCATATGATGTAATTGATGGTATACAGAAACTGTTTGAGGACTTCTATGTCCCTTAATGACAGCGGTAGTTCTGCAAAGGAAAACGCTGCTGGTCTTGACTCTGGGAAGTCTAACTTCCCATCACTGCAGCTGAGATCGTGGTGCTGACTTGCTTTGGGTAAAAGCCCATGGCAGCAAGAGGACTGGAAGCAAACAAAGCTTTGCTTTCAAGCAGCAGTAGCTCTTCAGAAAGCAGTGGCTTCTGCTGCACACCATGAGGGAACCAGAGGCCTCAGTATCAGGGGACCAGAATTATGTGAATACTCCCCCACTCCAGCTGCATTCATGTGGAACAGGTGATTCAAAAAATCTCTGTCAGGATAGTTTCTTTCCCATCTGCAAAGCTAACTTTATCATGACACCAAATGTAAATTAATATCTGCCAGCATGTATGTGAAAAAGGTATTTTTCAATATATAGTGTTATCAGCAGATGCTTTAAAATCCTTCCCATCCCCTGGGGTGAATACACTGAATAACACTGTATTTCTGTAAGGGAAAACTAGTAGTGTATTCAAGTCTGGAGAAAAATACTATGAGCTTTGCAAATCCATAGACAGCTACAGAAGTAACTTTCCATTAGGAAAAATATCAGTGTCAAAATGTGGGCTACAGGCTCTAGAGCTCCAAACAAAGGTTATTACTTCTGCAGAAGAAAGCTACTACACCATATAATTAAAACATATTCTTGCTGTGATATGAAATATGACAGTATTGAGACTTAGTAAACAGAGTTAATTTATAATTATTGATGCTCTTTCAGGGGTGAGCATACAGTATGATGACCTCAAGTAAAAGAGCATCTGCATTAGGATCAGCCCATGCTATATTACAGATACATTTTCTCACACATAAGCTATCATTGGAAAACAAAATTCAAAACTAATTTAGAAGGGGCAAAAATTAGGGTTTGTTGTGCAAAATTAATTCATTCATTGAGGCATATGTGTGCCAATGTAGGATTTAATTATGCAATCAAATTATTTAACTTTTGCAGTAAGTTTGCCTCATTTACTTTTTCACATTATATTCTAATAATTTTAACTAAATGACACTTTTCAAATTCTTCTGTAAGGCCAGGTGCATTAATTTCCTTGTGCACTTTCTGAGGGCATACTCTCTCAAGATATCTGAAAAACTGCTTTCTTTCCATGGAAACCATTTATGTGAGGAAATTCCACTATTCTCTTTTACAAATTAAAAGTTAAGAATGAAAAAAAATAACATTAGAAATGTCTAGTAATTTTGTGTACCCAGGTGAAATAAACTGTACACTTGAGTTTTGAAAGAATTTAGATAACTTAATATTTTTTTGCATGGTTCCTCTAATTTCAGTTGCAACTTTACGTACCCATCACATGTGCAAATCAGCATCTCAAGAATATGCATATAAGACTTCGAAAGGACATGTAATATTGTTAGTAGTGTAGCTTAGGCAGTTTCCCTAGCAACATATAGTAATGCTGTGGCAGAGACAGATGCAAGGCCCAGTTCCCCATGTCAGCACACAACTGTTTAAGATATAAGGATCTCCCTTGTCTTTATCTGATCCCTTCCCTCATTCATTTCATGATCCCCAGTATGCCCAGTGCACAACCTTTCTACACAAATTTTATTGCTCTCAAGAGCATCTTACAGCACCTATACCAGAAGTCTGTTGGAAAAATCAAAATATGACATGTAATTAAAGACTGAATCTGTGTGTACATATGCACAAGAAATCAATGGTACTACTAAAACTGTTTTATGTTCTGTTTCCCATATTATAAAAAAAAAACCAAAATCAACACAAACAACAAGGAGTTGCAAACAAAGAAGTATTAACATGCTAGTTCTGCTGAATAGAAGAACATTCTGTCATGTAATGGTCACTGAAATGATTGCCTCCATCTCCACATTATTGCATTTAAGGATGTTGATTTAGTCTGTTCACAAATGACATCAGCTATTTACCTTCATCTGTTAAATGTAAACAGATAGGGAGAGATGTTCCTGAAATGGAGACAGCAAGGATGCCAACCTGAGACAGCAAGTCCTCCTTCTGTGACAGCCACAGGTGAATCTTGGTGGCGCTGTAGCCATATTCTGTACCCCGTTAATTTTTGTGATTTTTCTCAATAAAACAGCTAGGATTTTAAAAAATTTACAAGGAATTGAGAGGAAAATGTTCTAATGGAGAGCATCTTAGTAGCTAGCAAAACTAAGAGCTAGCCTTGCCTTTTAGAACTCTCACAGTCAACAGGAATCTTTGCTTAATTGCTACAATAGTGGTAGATGTGGGAATCTGATGACCTTGATATTGGAAGAAAAGGAGTATTGTGACCTCACCTGTGGAAAGAAATATAATTAAAGAAAACAACTAACATCAAAATAAGGACAGTGTAATATGTCCTCTAATTTTATTTCAGAAAGTTTCACAAACACTGAACACCATTGATTAAAATTATAATTCTCATCACTGTAATGCCACATGTGCCACTAACTTCTGACATTTGCTCAGAATCAGTAATAATGGCATGATTTGATCTTTCTTGTATCCACATACTGTGACAATTGACAAGATGGGGAATTAATGCAATTGGCAGACATTAGGTAAGATCACAAAAATCTGTAAGGTGTGGAATAAATAGTCACGTGAATTGCATCTGTGACTGCTTGCCTCATTCAAATTGCCAAAATGGAACTGCAAAAAATGTGTTGCTTCAGTCCCAGCTCTAGTCACAGTGCTCTGGACAACTCTCCATGCAGGAATACATTTATTTTCCTACTGTCTCTGAACCTTGGGAAGTCTCTCAGCATCTACAGCAACAGGACAATGGTTCCTGCTTCTTTTTAATCATGTTCTGCACAGAGGATGTAATTAGTGAGTCTTCCCTAGGCTTTGCGAGGTGTAGGATTTACAGACTCCAGTACCTCAAGACATGGTCCACAGCTAATAGAATTTACAAGAGATCTATGAATTTATATGTAAAGTTATCAAAAAAAAAGACCAAACCCAAACCACACCAAAGCAAGAACAAAAATGTATGGCAGAATGAACCCAGAAAACACCAAACACCCAGACCAAACCAAAAAAACAAACCCCCCAACAAAACCAATCCAAGCCAAACTAATACAAAAACAGAAGGAAAATCTGGTACCTTAGGGCATCATTTCAACTCATATTTCTTAAATACCTATGTCAGAGGGTGGCATAAAAAATAGTACATATACATAACACAAGCCATTAATACCATATTGACCCATTAAACCAAAATGATCTAAGAATGAGAAATTCTTAAATGCTGTTTACATTTTCTTGAAACTGTAAATGGATAAACATGTTTCAGAATGAAGGTAACCTTTATGTCATCTCAATATAGAAGAGTTGTGAAAAAATAATAGCTATAGCTGTTTATTAATTCTTTATAGCTGAAATGTTCAACTTTAAAGTGAATTAAAGCAAAAAAAACTCAAAGAAGGAGGTGATGTGAGACGCAGACAATAAAAACCCCTCTGTGATGTAAAAGAGCAGCAATGACAGAAGTTAAAGTGACTCAGAAATCAAACAAATAAAAAAAGGAATCAATTAAATAAATGTAATTCACAAAGCTCCACAGTCAGTATAAACATCAATCAAGCAACATCTCTTGTCAGTCTATGAAAGGAGAACTTTCTGGCCTCAACAAACTCATGCTGAGATTTCTAGATATCTTGCATTTATTATAGAAATAGAACACTAAGAGATAACAGTATGAACTTAGTAACCACTAATAAAATTCTTCAGAATGCTATGAAGCATAAAACTACTGAAGCTATTTCAAAATGTAACTTAAAATGATGAAAAATGTGCACTTTTCCAGCACATTTTTGCATAAAATAACATATTTTAATAGTTCTCACATCTGTATAAACAGAAGATCTATCAGGAGTTATACCAATAGCAGAGTGTGAGGATTAAGAGAAGCATAAAGAATTGTCTCAAACATGGTCAAAGGAGGAAGTTCCCACTTAAGATAAGCTACCACAAAAGGAACTTAAGATAACCACAGATGGCAAACAAGAAGGTGTTAATTGCTGGCCTACACAAAGGTGAAAGGTTTAGAGTTAGCATACTGGACAGGATTTCACTGTGCAAACTGTGGGAGAAGTGTAGACTGCAATAATCGGAACATGCCAAGCCTGGTGAGGCAGATCTTGGTAACTCATCCAGATAAAATTCCCACAATGACAAAAGGTGAGAAAGGAAGCAGCCATTACACACATGCCATATCTTGTGGGAGCAGCATGTATACCCCGTGGATTCAGTGACTTGAACTATATAAAAGAGATACCTACAGAAGAACACTTTGGGACCCCCACCACCAAGTAAACTGGGGTGAAGAAGGATTAGCAGGTTGTGTGGTGATGTCTCTGCTTAATTTCTCTCTCTCTCCCTCTCTCTCTCTCTCTCCCTTTCCCTCCCC
>VWYI01047339.1:60424-100469 GCA_013399455.1 Anthoscopus minutus
ATTTACTGTTAAATAAAATCCATACTATTGACTTTGGCTTACGGTCTCCTTTGCCCCTTAACTGGGGCAGAAGCATCTCTTAATAATCGGATCCTAACATACAGGTAAACCACAGGCCCACATCAGCCCTGTGTGAAAAAATGTATTTTTGATTTTGTGTGCAAGTTCAATAATACATAGGAGTAATTTGGCCATGTTAGACTAATCTTGCATTTCTGTAATTACTAATTTTGGACCATGGTGTAAAGGTTTCTGTTATGCAAACATATTCGGGGGGGTATTTTTTTGTGTGTTTTTAGGGGTTTCGTGGGGGGTTTTTAAAGCAAAGACAAGTTTCCATATGAGAAATGTGAGGGGTTTTGATATTTAGATGTTCCTCATAGTCAAGAAGCTGTCAATGTCTATGGTAAACTGAACAAAATTCTATATAAGTCTTGGTTCCTTTCCAGTTCTTTTCCACAGACAAGAAATTTGAAACTCTCTTAATTTTGAATAGTGTGTAGTCCTGGGCCATTCCAGAGAATACAGTAGCATTTTGACGGACATGCTTTTCTACAGAATATGAAAACAAAGTCTGGTCTTCTTGGCACAATTGAATTTTCAATTGCTAATTGAAACTGCAATTAAAGAAAATTTCCCAGTCTGATAGACAAGTAGAAGACATGAGCATGAGAAAAAGGTAGGAAGGAAGACACCAATCCCAAACTTTTTGGTCAGCCTGGTATTCATCATCTTATATCCCTGTGGGTTTGAGCATGCTTGTCCTTAACTCTCACTGTGCAAAGGGGAAATGCTCATCTTCAGTTTATTCCCTTTCATTCTGTCATGCAAAACTGGGCAGTGAGATCATGAGTCCTGACCTATACAACAGAAGTGTGCCTCATCTGTCATTTTTATCCTTGTATGATTATCTATCTACAAATTAAAAATCAAGACAGAGAAATTAGATAATTTGTTCTCTTTCTGAAATCTGAGTTTGGCTTTTTGCTTTGTGTATTTTTTAGGAGGGTTAGAAATGTAGCACAGAACAAGTCTAGTCTATAAATTCCATCAACAGACTCCTTCATCATAGGCAGACTCATTTTTTGTGTTGTTGATGTTGTTCTCCAAGGCTGGAACAAATGTCTGGTCAATTACTTACAGAATGAAGAAATATCTAAACTGGAAGAGTGATGACAGAATTTCTGCACTATGATGTTATCTTTCAATCTTTTTCATCTGCCTGTTGGCCTGTCTTCTTTCTGGTTTTTTTCTTTATTTTTTTTAACATTTTTGTACACAAATTTGAAACTAATTTAGCTGTTTCATTCACCTTCAATTGCTCTCAGATTTCTTGCATCAAGACACTGCATCCCAGGGTTATTAGATTACATTAAATGCCTTCTTTCTGCTTTTTGTTCTAATATGTGCTCTTTCACCTATAAAATATACTGCATAGTAGCAGCACTTCGAACCAAAAGGTCAAAGAGCTTCCTGAATTAACAATGGTCACTGTTGGTCTAGATACTGACTTATTTGTTGTTTGGATTTACCTGAAGTTTGCAATTTGCTTGGCTGTTTTAGGAATTGTATTCAAAGGATTATTTGAAATAGTTTGTATCATTCAATCTCTTGTTAAAAGACCAAAATCTGAAGGTAAACCTGCTCTGCAGCTTTCTAACTTGTCTGACTTTAATTGTAAAGACAAACCCTTTGTAAGGGATTGCAGAGGGGCATTCAAACATTGAAAGTTTGGTTCCATTGTATTTGAGGACTTAGGTCTTATTCAAGATGAGAAGGGAAAGGAGGATTAAAAGCTTAAAGCAAAGATAAAAATAAGTTTGAAACAAGCTTACTGGAAGAAAGAGAAACAAGCTTGTTGTGACCTTGCCACAGGGAAGAGAACAGGTTTACCAGGGTTTTCCAAGAAGGCTAAGACAAAGGCCATCTTGAAATTGTGAACCATTTGCTGCTTTAACCTGCCCCAATTTTAAATGAGTCGGCTGTGGTTAAAGCATTTAGGAAGGGTGAAGTTTGATCTCTTCTTAAAAGTGCTGTCAATTCTTCTTTTGTAAAAACAAAAGCAGCTTGTAGGTAGATTGATTTAATATAGTTCTATTTTATCAAAAGAGCATTCCCAGCTTTGCAGCAACCACAAAGGCACAGATTTGTGACGTAAAGTAAAAAAGAAAATCCTGTATTTCTGCAATAGCAGAACTCCACAAAAAGGGGAGAGGAATAAGGGTAAACAACAACAGTTTCTTCTCATTTAATCTATGAATAAATGGCTAATTTTTATTTTGACTTGGATTAATCAGTTATAGTTGTTGCTTAAATGCCAAAGGGGAGAAAAAATCTCTAACTAGACTTTCTTCTGATTTTTTGATAACCATAGAAAGTTGTCTTGCCAGCAAAAGAAACATATGAAGTTTAGTTTCTTTCCACAGTGAGATAAGAGGATCTTAACCAGTGACTGGGAGCACTCAGTTTCCTATTTCACGCTTCATGCATAAAACTTTGGTTAACTCTCGTCGTATGTCATGGGCTCTTTAACATGAAAGCTGCTACTACTCCCAGCTCTGGAAATCTAATTCTTTTTGGGTATTTCCTTTTCTCTTTTTGTAGGAAACGAAAATATTTTTTGCAGTAAGGTGGAACTTACCTTTTTTTCTTTTACTTTTTTTCCATATGTTAATATCTGCAGGTGCACTCATTATATGTGCAGATTCTAGCCCTCTTATCTCCCAGCTTTTGTGGATTTAAACTTGCCATCCAGAGCAATGTGAAAGGACTTCTGAGAAGAAATAATCCAACAGTCTGTGGCTGAGAACTGAGTACAGGTTTCATGTGTAATTTGGCATCAGGCAGCTTCCTCACCCTTCCAGGTTCTCCCTGCTTCTGCTACCAACAAGCTTCTTACAGAGAAACTCATTACATTTTTCTTGGAGATGATACTTCGTGGTTCCAGACCATATTCTCTTCTTGACAACATTCTTGTTTTTCTTTCCCTGGGCTAGACCGGAGAGCGGAAGATATTTGAAGCAGTAACTGATTTTGAAAATGTTAATACGGCAAATAACAAACACTATATAGGTAAGATTTAAGGCTCTTCCACATATTGCTCTGGTAAAATGAAATTCCAGTCCAAATAAATCAGAGACAAAGCTCTATTTTTTTCAGATTTCTACAGTCTGGCTTTTGCTTACAGTTATGATAATAAACAAGATGTAAATAATTGTCCCAATCAGAGTGTTTGTACCTTTCCTCATTTTATTGCTTTTGAGCTATTCCCTCCTTCTCATCTCATACTCCCCTTTGTGCTTTCTTCAGTATCAGCTAAATGACTACAATCGTCTTGTAAAAGCCTGATCCTAAAGGAAAAAGCTTTGACTATCAAAGCTAATCTATTTAAAGACACTTCATCCATTTCTACCTATAACTATTATTCCCTTATAGCCATATAATCTCAATAGCTATACATCAGCTGTGAATACAAAGTAGGTAGATACAAATGAGCCATATTTTGCATGGCTAAACCACCTGGGTCCTCTGGTCAAGGCTGAGCTGGGCTCAACGGTTACACTGTCTGTTGTAATAAATTAGTAGTGCTTTTGTGCTGTGCCTCTAGCTGTAATAAGGATACATGCATTATGGGTGTCACCCTGTCTCTAAGGACAATTTTAATATAGCTTAGACAATAGCCTAGCTAAATAAACAATGAGCCAGTCATGATATAGAAAAACAGCAAAAGCTCCAGGATACAGAGCTTTGCAAGGGAAAAGAAAGAAGAAAACAAAACATTAGAAAGATTAGGAAGCAACTCATGCCTTAAGTTTTTAGCTTTTACATTTTTCATATTGTATTGCATTAGTATATAACTCTGAGCTCTTATATAGAATGCTAGTTGGCTTTCTTCACAGTCTGGTCAGACAAAACAATCGTTCTGGGCCTAGGAACCAAGGTCTCACCATTTGCCTCAGGCTTTTGAAAGTATAAACGAAAATAGGAAGAGCAGCAAACCAGGGGAATGTGACTTCATTACCTGAAGCTATAATTGGACAATTAACCTCTGATATGCAAATAGACTGAAATTATATCCATCTGAGAAATTCCTGATTGTTGTCCATCTTGGGTATAGCCTCTGCCAAGCTTTTGCACTGCCCAAGGTGTATCTGTTAAAGGCTTTTATTAAATACCCACTTTATTCTCTAACTTTGTCTAGCCTCTGCTCTAGGTGGCCTCTCCAGGCATCACAACAGTAAGACACTTATAACACCATAGATAACCTAGGATACTTATTTGGTATCACTGATTCAGCAAAGCATCTAAAGATAAATCTAAGCTAACATTGCTTGCTTTACCTTTATAAACCATCTTTGAGTAACAGAAATGTGCTAAAAGTTAAAGTAACTTTAATTGTTTGACAAATGAAGGCCTAGAACTTCAAAGTATAGCCCTAATAAACAAAGTGATGTTAACAACCTAAAGTAACACTCTTATCACCATTGTCAATACTCAACAAAAGCTGCGGTGAACAGTGTTACAAAATAAAATCTAGAATAAGATTAAAACTAGAGTAAAGATCCTGGCCAGACTATTTAGAACTGTCTAAATCTTGATTTTCACAATGAGAATGAAACTTACCCAGATAACTCCTGTCTTTCACTTCCCTAGGATTTTTAGTCCTTGTCTCTCCTGTAGTCCTAGAACTGCAGTGTAACCTCCAACTTCCTCTATGACTTCTGGTCAGTCTGTTTTCTGAGGATGCTGGATTCAATGTGCTTTTGCATATCTAGAAATCTTTTAAAGGTCTCATTCAACACAAACTCTTATGTGATATTCTGCTGGTGGGCTAACCAAAAATAAGTAGCAATAAAAAAATCAGAGAATCATAAAATGGATTGGATTGAATAGGGCCCAATTTATTTCCTTAGACCTTTTCCTCTCACAAATCTTCTTCATTTCATACAAAATGAGAAGGATTTAATGGACTGGGAGAGGAGAATGTCTGGATTAATATACAAAGTTTTGTAATTCACTTTACCAAGCTGCCTCGTCAGCTTAATCTTTTGTTCATTCAGGTTGTCTTTGTACCTCTAAGGAGTGTGTGACACCATCCTTATCTGTAGCCTGTCACTAAACCAGAATTGAGTAGAGAATTATGAACTTTGCTATGAAACATTAATTTCTTAATGAAATTCTTTTCTCATTAAATGTTTTCCTTAAAATATTCACCAGGGTTCCACAAATCTAATGTAATTGAGCTTTAAAAAAATTTGCATGGAGTGGTACTAATTTTATCCTTTTTTACAAAAATTAAACTAAACAATAGGAGATTTAGTTTAAAGAGTCAACTGTCAATGAATTTTGGGTTCAAGAATGAAGAATGAGGTTTATATCTCAGTTTCATAGAACATTTACTATTTTCTCTCATTTTACATACTTTTTGCCATGTTAACTATGGCCTTAAAATCATAAACTGTTATATTTGAGAGACCAAACGATTCTACAAATGTGAAAGTTATCAAGTAGATTACGAGCAAAATTAAGAATATATTCAGCAGTCAGCTGTAAAAAGCTGGTGACTTCTCTAGCCACATATAGGCTTTCTGGTAGGAAGCAATTTTCCGAAGGGACTTCTAAGTGCCTCATCAGTATAGTCTTCCTTCCTTTAAACCCTTGCCTCTTTTTTGCATGCCTTGGAGTTTTTTCATCAAGTTCATTTTCTTGCCTCACCTCTACATGAAAAAGAAGCACATTTTAAGTGGATTTCAGTGGTTTTTCTAAGAATCAAGCACATTCTTGGGATAGTGGGGCAGGCAGAATAGACAGCTATAGATAGCTAAACACTGCAGGAGGAAAAGGTGTGTTTTGGCAGTCCTTGTGTCCGTGTTCACACAAGGGTGGATAGAGTGGCAAGGCGAAAATCCCAAAGCCGTAGAGCATCCAAAGGCAAAGGAAGACCAAGAGTGACCTCACTGAGGCATGCCACTTCAAGGGGACCCTTGCTAGTGGCAGTGGGAGGTGTCCAAGCCCCCAGGTGGGTCTGGGAGCCTGGTGGTTGCATTCCCCTCCCCACTGAGGTTGGGCAGGACACTGTCAAGGCTCTGAGTGTACCTGCTGGGTCAGTGGCCTCTTTTGTTCTCCAAGAGTGCTGTGTGTGCTCAGATCAGCTCCCACATTTGATCAAAGCTGCGAGTAGGAAGTGCTGCAAGGTGCCTTGTCAAATGCTCCCCACTCTGCCTGGAAGTCCTTGCCTGATCTGGACAGCAGCCATGCACCTTCTGATTCTGAGTGACTGTGATCCTTAGGCTGAGACTGACCTCAGACCCCACCTCCAGCCCTGCCCTGCTCTCTTGGTGGTGTGGCACTGACATGCCAGCCTGGCTGTCACCTGTGGCGCTCCTATTGGCTTCCCTTGTGGAGCAGCCCTCTCTGCCACTGTGGGCATGGCTGACACTGGTCCCACACCTTTTGCTCCCATTGAAGAGGAAACCAAATGTGTGAACCAAACAGGAGCCACATTTCACTCCAAAGAGATCACATAGACAGGCAACTAAAATACCAGGTATCCAAAAGGCCTACCATGGCATCAAAGTTATCTACATTGCCAATCAAAACTATGATTGTATTTAATGTACTTTTCCTGATTTCCCATTGCTCTACTTACCAGTAGTCAGAAGACATCTTGTTCCAGTGAGATTCCTGGAGTACCAAAAATCTACCAAAAGTAGATTTTTTTTTCTTAACTTCTTTCTTGGAAAGAACTGTACCTTTTGCTTATGAAATTTTCCCAAAACACAAACCCTAAGACAGCTGTCTGGCATAAGAAACTTCTCTTCATCCTGAAGAGTTTAAGTCTAACAATATAATAAGTAAGAGTTTTATTGTGGAGATTGTTAGTCAGTCTTAAGTATAGGTATTATTTGCTGCATAACCAATAATAACAGGTCAATAATAAAGGCTGCTGAAGAAAAAGATTGCACATGTTAAAGCATCACCTGTTCCAAGAACTGTGAATCAGTCCCTTAGATATAAATGTAGTCAAAAATAGCTTATAAATTAGAGCATCAGATTGTAAACTTAGACCTCTTTCAGGAGACTTTCTGTACTAAATTGGAGGGATCTAGCTTATGACATAAATAATCAAATGCCAGGGAAATATCATTAATATTTCCAGAAATTCATGCAGTGTTTACCTCTTAGAAATTCTGCCCTACTTCCTCCATAGAAACAGCATGTCTTCATGGATGTTTTAATATGTTGCATTAACATAACGCATAAAGTAAATGTAGAACGCATGTCTCAGTAGGATGAATGAATATATTATTTAAAGGTAGATCATGAGTCGAATATGACTTTCAGATTTTATGTGAAAGGTAAGGAGGCTACTTCTTCCTTGCTCTGGGGAAAGAATTAGATTATAAAACTAAAATTAAAGGTGTGAACACAGGCAATAGCTGTAATGCTAGTTTGTTTTATTATACACGTATCTGCTTCATGCAAAGAATTTTGATAAGATCACATGGTATACTCATGGAAAGTTTTGTGAGGTCTTCTGAATGAGGATTTGCAACACTCTGGCAATGTATTTGCAGTTTATGGAATGATACCTGATTTTATCTGGCATCTAAAGAGCATATGTGAAAAAGAGAATTAGGGAAACAAGGCAAATCAGTGCTACCTTGTAATGAGTAAGGATCCTGTTTTATGTGTCTGACCTCAGTGTCAGAGGAAGCTCACTGCTTCAAATTAATTCTGCTGGTTATCATGAAAAGCTTACACTAAATGGGAAAGTATTCGCTTTAATATCTGACAAAGTGAGCTGTGGTCAGCACTGAAACACTTCCACACTTGAAGGCCCAGCCTTTAAGAGGACAGAGGGACAATGTGCTACCCCTAGCACAACCTGCCAGTTCAGCAGATCCTTCAGTCCAGTAAAAGTCTGCACTTAAAAGCAAGGAGACTGGAGGGACTCAATTGTTCTCAGTGTTAGCACTGAGCCAGCTGAACAGCTGGTAGAAATGCACATACATTACAGTCAGACACCCAAAAAATGAGTCGTGCAGTTTTCTTCCAATATGAAAGAAAGATGCAGCTTCTTCCTTTTCTTACTGGGTGAGAGGAGTCAGGCTCTGTGCCAAAACTTGACAAACCACTGCTGCAACCTGTGAGCCTCTTTCCTTTTATGAAAGGTCTATCACACATGTGTGAAAGAATGGCAAAAATGGTGTATTTTGTCACAGCAAGGCACCAAAAGTATTTCTGTGAAGCATGGATTAACACTGGAAAGAAGTAGATGTGAATCCTGCATTAATTTTAACAAAATAATGCGGCTCCTAGGCTAATTAGTCCTGCACTTGTTAGTGCAGGGTTACCTTGTTCATCCCTGCATATATCCCATTGTAAAATTGAGGAAAATAGTAACTGGGAGACAAAATGGCAAGGGTGGAATGCAATCCTGAGGAGAGCAGCTATAAAGACACAAGCTGGGTCATATACATTCAAACAGACACAGATGTACATATTTGTGGCCCAAAGTTCTCCTGGCAAGCTTTTTAGCAGAGATAACTGATGAATGAATTTCCTGGTCCTCTGCAGTTTGCGGGTAAAAATTACTCATTCATGCCCAGTTCTGAATTGTGAATAAACCCAGTTCTTTAGGGAGTAAAAAATTTTATGAAATTTTATGAGGAACTACCCAGGCAGTCTTCTCTGAATAAACTACTCTTCTTTCAGGTGGCAGAAGAAAAAAAAATTGCTGTTTGCAATCTTCTTAAACACCTGCTCCCTTGCTCACTCTACCCCACTAACAGCAGCACTGTCAGACTGAACAGTGTAAAAGTCATGGTTTGTGCCTTCAAATCCTGAGATTAGTTTATGTATCATTGTATTTATTTTTAAAGTTTTGAAGTCAAATTACTTTGCCTTCCAGGATCTGAGCCATTAGTGCAGCTGAATGAGTAACAGTTTCTGAATATTCCAATAGTATTTTCTGAAGAATTTCATAACAGGTTGTGGAATCGCCAGCTTGCTGATGAATTCAGTGTGTTTGAAAAATGAGGCAACTTCTCCAGAGAACCCGATAGCTGTTTCGCCATATAGTGCTTTGGCTGCCGGAAAATAAAATAAAAGGTGAACTGGAACCCAGAGTCATCTTAGTAGATTAGTGCTTTATTGTCTATCACTTTTATGAAACAACATTTTTTGAAGTCAGATATCATAAATCATTATTGATTTTCTCAGAGAAAATTTTGCTCAGGCCTTTGTCTGTGACCTCCAAATGCATTGGAGATGAGAAGAGAAAGCACATATTTTCCTGGACTGAAAGCTCAGCAGCAGGAAGGAACGATGGTGTTGCAGCCATGGAAGCTGTACTGTTTGATAGTGTGAATGCTATCTAAGCAAGGACTGCAGGATAAAGGCTTTTAGTACTACATACCAATGATATTAACTATTTAAATTAAATATAAATATATTGTACTGATAATAAATATATTTCAGTAACTAAGTGTTCTTATTAATTAAGGTAAGTTATATTCCCTGGAAAAGAACCTCTTAAATGTAGGTAGAAGGGATTTACACAGAAGTCGCTCAGGCTTTTAACACACATCCAGGGAACCTTACTTTTCCTGTAGAAAGGACATTTCTGGGGTTAACTTGGTCAAGGAAAGAGATATTTCCCTTGTATTATGCAGTTCTACCACATGTAAATCTGTAAATACAATAGTTTTCATGAGTGGCATAGAGTGTATGACAAAATCACTTTTCAGTGACTAAACATCTCAATAAATAATCCTGCAAAAGGGAAGGAATTTATTGTTTTTAAAGGTGAGATGCATGAAAGCTTCTATTGTACTTGATTTCCTCAACCTCTTTTTTTGCACAACATAGAGTTAGAGAGTGGAAAAATATAATTAATAGTTTGGGATTTCTGAAGCCCTGACAAAAAAATCTTGCACAAACTGGCTTGTCTCCATCCACAAAAATTAAATTTCAGAGGAACCTAAAGGAAGATTTAAACCTTTCATTATGGGAAACAATAAGCAGTATTGTAATGTCTGTCTTGCCACAGATAAATGATCTAATATATCACTTGGTTAGGAATGGATGATTACACTCCTTCGGAACCTGATAAGCTCTTCCCAAATTCAGCTCTTAAGAGGTTACAAAAAATACTTTTATAAAAGAGCTAATAAAAAGTGAAAGGAAATACTTTTTAGATAGCACATACAATTAACCTAGGGAATTCATTGTCAAAGAACGTTATTGAAGTCAATTGATTATTGGATCTTTAACAAGATGAGATTTGAATATGAACAATGAGAATACTCAGCACCTCATTAAACTGAGGAAAAATGTGGTAAAATTGTGCACCCTCAAGTGACAGCACAGAAGCCAGTACCTAATTGATCATGGTTAAGAAACTTAAGCAGAGTAATTCATAATCATCCACTGAAGAACTTTGATATCCTTCAAAATACCCTATCCTATCAGAAATACAGTCAGAAATACTGTCAACCAGGACTCTGAGGGCTCTGGTACAGCATAGTTCTTGATATGTTCCCTAAGACTCCCTTCTGCAGTCAAGAACTGTATGATGAGTGATGTATTGTGCTGGGCTTGAAAGGCAAGCATGATGGTCATTTAGTCTCAGTACATGAGATGAG
Source organism: Anthoscopus minutus (assembly GCA_013399455.1). Classification (NCBI taxonomy): domain Eukaryota; kingdom Metazoa; phylum Chordata; class Aves; order Passeriformes; family Paridae; genus Anthoscopus; species Anthoscopus minutus. Next base: position 71,074 of record VWYI01047339.1, read on the forward strand.
TGAATGTGGGTGAGTTGGTTCATGCAAGGTGCATGTTGAGTAGAGGTCTAGAGCTCTGTCAGAGCCCTTGTCCCTCCTAGATTAAAGACCACACCTGCAGTGCACCCTGAAGTCATCAAAGGATGATCAGTCACAACATAGCTTTCTTTTGCCCTAAGTCCTTTCATGTACACATGATAACTTTAATGGAAATGCTGCCCTTACCCTTACTTTGCATTCCCAATGGTAACATACATATGAATCTGGAAGGAGTCTCTTTTACCCTTGTGAATTTCAATTAGATCTTCAAGAAATACTCACTACATGCATTGTTTTAATCTTTTTTGGTGTTAATAAGTCTAACAATAATTTATAACTCAAATTTCTGTATGGAAAGAAACCTGGAAATATATGAATATAGAACTAGGGCATCATTTCCACATGTGATGAGTTTTTATGAAAGAAAAAATATTTGGCACTGATTTACTCTTCTAAAATATAAATGTTGTGATTAGCACTGGCATTACTTCTTACAGTTTCAAAATAATTAAATATGAGGAAAAAATATTCATTCATTGCATAATGAATCCATCCAACAGGGCACAATAGACACAGTCATATTAAAACCTGGATCATTACCCTTCTTTTCCTGCAATTAAGGACTCCACAGGATGTGGATGTTCCATTGGTATCAGTCAGTCTAATAACATTTTAATTATTTTTAAAAGTCAGATAAGATGCAGAATCTGAAATAAAAGTAGCTCAATATTGTCACACAGACTTATTGGCTTACCTTCTCCCTGCTTGCATATCTTGCACATGCTTTCAGAAAATATGTGAGCAGTACCACATGCTCTAATGCTATCTTACTGAGAAGTAACCTTATGTCTGTCATGTCATTTGTTTCCTTTAACTATTCCTCAGGGATTAGTTTGACTAGCCTATTGCTTCATGTTTGGATAATGTAGCTAATCCCTTCCAGTTTCATTATTCTAATCACTTGCAAGCTGGCTCCCTTTTGCTGTACTATATGGCAGCCAGACAGTTTTTCTCTCCTTTGTAAAGTGGCATGCACTGAAAATGCAGAACACCTTTTTTGTAGCCTCTGTTTAAAAGCCAGGTTTGGCAGCTGGTTTAGTGTATGTTTCAAAACTACGTAGACATAAGGGCCTTTGGGAGATGATGCTTTGCATCAGGCTGTCTTTTTAGATCAGTGCAGACTTTTTAGATTTTCACTTCCAATTGCATTCTATCCATAATTTCTGTGTTTAATTGCTAGCCATAAATGTGCATGCTACTAACATATCTGAAAACTTTGAAAGTTTTGATTTTAAAGTGTCCCCCTGGTGATATAATATACTTTGAGAGAAAAAGATACGTTGGTATTACTTGCACTCACACACATCCTCTGTGATTTCCATGCATGTTTGGACAATTTACCAATAAAAATGTTTGTGCTGTCCTCAATATTTTGAATTCACTGTAATTTACAAAAAACTCAATCAACATTTTCCTCTGCTTTGTGTATAAACACACAAAATCATCATAAATGGCCAGAGATAACAAATTCAGAGACCAGTACAATGAGCATTAAAAATGTCTTAAAATATGAAGCAAGAGCCAGAGAAAAAAATAAAAGTTTTTAATTTCTTTAAGATGGTTAAAAATTGAATTGTTGTAGGGGGAAGTCCCATTTTACTATCATGACCACTGCAAGAATTTACCACAAAGAGACAAAATCACTTTCTTTTTCACTATTTTTAACTTACCAAAATATTTCTTAGCTTCAGTTACTGCATATGTAAAGCTGAGGCAATCATTCATACTTACCTGGCTGCTCTCACTGAAGACATGTAAAACTCTATGTTTGTCACAAGCTAAATACTACTCCCTGCTCCTGTTATAAAGATGAGGAAACTGAGCAGTAAAGAGGTGAATTGCCAGTTATGAAAATTTTTCTCAATTGCTATGACCCAAACTGAACTTCTGATACCATCTTGAACATATACCTGAAAAAAAGATTTCCAGTGTTTTGTTGTTTTGTTTTTTTTTTTTTTAAATGCTGTCTACTGAAAGAATGTCAATCTTTTTGTCTTTTGGAAAGAACTCAAAATCAGGGATTTATCTGATGCAAAAAGACAGTGGAATGAATTTAAAGAGCAGCTTTGTCTACTTCATATTATTCCTGGTGTTTTTCCAAGTGGCTAGATTTCTTCAGAAAACATCCTGAGTACATTTATTTGACTTCATCTCCAAATTACCTATTGCATCTGTCGAAATATGCACTTTCCAAATGACCAGTTCCATCAGTCACAGAAACTTTCTGATCTCTGTCTTTTGCCAATGAGAAAAGCTCTCTTCTAAACAAAATATAAAACCTTCATCCACAACTGAATATTGCCAAAAGTTTTTCAGCACTAAGACTGACAAATGTAAGAAAAAATTGGATTATTTTCTTTAATTTAATTCTATAGTGTTTTTTGCTTTCTGTTTTGTACAAGGACAGCCATTTGTACATTGCACAATCTGCCTGGTCCTACAATATCAGTCTTTTTCAGACTTGAAAACTTGGTAAGATGTTTTGGAAAAAAACTCACAGAAATATCTGCAGAACCTTGCATTTCAACTATGGATTTTTCCTCAAGCATAATAAACAATAAATGATGAGATGCTTGCATTAAATATATTTGTGATTTAAAAAATACTTCAGGGACATGACAAAGAAAAGAAAAGGGGTGAAATAGGCTATATAATGGCCCCAAGATTATGTCAACAGAATGAACAGGTTGGGGAAAACAGGCTTGCTTAAGGCTAGACTTGAGATGAATTTAAAAGTCTTGGTGAATCTGTGTTTTTATCAGCTGATTCAAACTATACTGATAGCTTGTGATTTGATTGATAATTAAATTGGTCTTAATGTTGTAGTGGTAAAAAAAGGAGTTAAGAAAATAGGCAATCTTTTTAAATCCAAATTGGCATAGAAACTCTTACTTTCCTAGTTATAAATATACTACAGGTTGAATTTTTCTGAGGATAAACCTAGCTATTGTCTGGTTTGCTTGCTAAATCCAGTTCAAGAATGAAAGGTTTAAGTGACTGAGGAAAAACAGCAGTTGATTTTTCAAGCAGTTAATCAAAATCCTAGTAATTATTTCTATTGCACTCTAAGGAAGGAAATAGATAAAATGAGATGCAAACTGCTTGATAAGGGTTTGTTAAAACTTTTCTTCATCTGTCTAAACTGTTATGAGGAAAAGTATTCAGCATTTAAGGGTTTGCAAAAGGTTTAGTTATTTGGTATAACTGATAAGGAGGATGCACTTTGAAACTTCTCTTGGTTGCAATATTTATTCAACAAAATACATTACTGTTATTATGCTTTTAAATTGGTATTAATGAAAACATAACCCTATGTGTGCATTTTTCCCCACTGTCTTGGGATTTAAATGCTCCATTATAACAGGCTGAGACCTTTTGTAACATTGATTCCATTTACATTATCATGAAAATGGAATGCTTTTACTCTTATTTGTTTCTACATATACAAAGTCCTTGTAGACCTCCTTCAGTAAAAAAAGAAATTAAATATTATTTTGCCTTGAATTTGGCGAGTTAACCTGAAAGAGAGCGCTGGTACAAAAATTTCTTGATGCATTATATTGTTCGCACAAGGACAAAAAGCTTTTACAGGGCACATAGGAATATAGAGGAAGGAAGGAAGGAAGGAAGGAAGGAAGGAAGGAAGGAAGGAAGGAAGGAAGGAAGGAAGGAAGGAAGGAAGGAAGGAAGGAAGGAAGGCTGGCTTTCATTTTAGGCATAATATCTGTATGTTTTGTGAAGATATCTGTGACTTCATACAGTGTTTCTCTCTTTCCTGCATAAAACCAGTTGAAGATGACGAAGGATACAACTTGAACAGTCTGTGGAAGATTTGTGTCTTTGATGTACTCTTGAGTGTAAGATTTATGGATGATTTTCTTGGCTTTTTGGTTTGCTAAATATAGCTTATGTTGCTTATTGTGACTTTAAAAGCACCCACTAGTCTTGACTTGGATTAAAACATCATGTTAGAGAAATCTGGCTATGTTATCTCTTCCTTTTGATGGTCCTGGCTGATCAAGGGATTTGAAATAGTTTCGTGGTTCTGGACTGAAACAACCTTGTCTGCATTAATGATAGGAATGCAGATTGCCTATATTATTGCAGCTATGGGGAAAATTACACTAACATTGGAAAGCTGTTTCTATTCTTTAAAAATGACATTTTATATTCCATTTGTTGTTTGACTGTTTGACTATTTAAATGCAAGTTTTTAAGCCTTGCTTTAGCTTTGTCAATGTTGTGTAGAAAGATTATGAAGATGAAAATAATATACACTACATTTGATAGATTTTCTTTTACCAACCACTTTATATGTTTTTTTTTATCACCTTGCCGTATACTAAACTTGAAGGAACAAAGAATTCAGGGTAAATATTTAGGATAAAAAGATTACTTAGTTTGTCTATTTGTTAATGCTGACTACAGTTTAAGAATACAGGATACTGAGAAAAAAAACCCACCCCAAAACATAATGAACTTCTTGTTATTGCTACAGTGGAATTTTTCTAAGATCAATTAAAAATAATTCTGACTTTGAAACAATAATCCAGTTTTCTTTGTATAATAATCTTGGAAGGATTTAAATTCAGATAATTCATAACTTGAATTAGATTATTCACAACTCAAACCACAACTGTATCTCATCATCTCCATCATATGGATGTGTTTTTCCTTTTAAGAATAAAAAGGGAAATACATTAAAGATAAACTTTTAACACAAGTATAGATGGAAGAGAATGTGGCAGCAACCTCCCTTGCTGCTATTTGTCAACTGATTTTGTTTAAATCCAAATTCTTCAGCAACTGAGGGCAGTGAAAGCTTTCCTTTGATTTGGTTATGTTCATGATTTAGCTGTTTGTAATAAAGTCAGATGTATGGCACCACCTATTTTTGTTAATCACTGGATATGGCATACACTGAAGTAGCAAGGATTCTTCTGGAATGCAAATCTTTGACTAAAACTGAAAGCAGCCACAGAAGTGTTAAATTTTCATTTGCTTGATGGGAGGGGAAGGATGACTAAGTAACAAAAACTCAGTCCCACTAGCTCTGATAATTGCATGCTTAGAATCAGAGATTATAGGATATCTTGAGTTGGAAGGTTCCTATAAGAATCACAAAGTACAACTCTTGGCCCTGCACAGAATGCCTTAAGAGTCACATCATATGCCTGAGAGCATTGTCCAAATGCTTTTTGAACTCTTGTCAGGCTTGCTGCTGTGACCACTATCCTGAGGAGCCAGTTCCAGTGCTCGAACAGCCTCTGCATGAAGAATCTTTTTCTAATATTCAAGCTAAAACACCTCTGACACAACTTCAGGTCATTCCCTTGGTTCCTGTCACTAGTCACCAGAGAGAAGTAATCAATGCCTGTCCCTTTTCTTTCTGCCATGAGGAAGCTGTAGACCACAGTGAGATCTCTCTTCTCCAGGCTGAACAAATCAAATCACCTCAGGCACTCCTCATAAAGCTTCTCTTCAAGGCCCTTCAGCATACCCATGGCACTCTTTTGGATACTTTATAGAGGTTTTATATCTTTATTATATTGTGATGCTCAAGAATTCAAGGTGAGGCCACCCCAGAGCAGAGCAGTACAATCCCCTCCCTTGCCCAGCTGTCCATGCTGTGCCTGATGCCCCCAGGACACGCTGGGCCCTCCTGGCTGCCAGGGCACTGCTGGCTCAGATTCAGCTTCCATCAACCAGGATCCCCTGGTCCCTTTCCATGGCACTGATTTCCAGCATCTCACTCCCCAGTCTGTCCATACATCCAGACTTGCCCTGTCCAAGGTGCAAATTATAGTATTTGCTCTTGTCAAAATCCACACGATTGGTGAAGTGCAAAAAGGCACATTTAGCTTTAAGTACATGAATGATCCTACAAAAATCAACTTTTTTTTTTCTGAGCAATATGATGCAAATGAATGCATACTTGTTAGATCCTGTAATCTTCTTTTTCTATGGTACAAACATTTGAATTGTGGCTGATGTTCTCAATTTGCATTTCTAAAACTTCTTTTAAATAGTAGGAATTCTTCCATTTTTTATTACTCAAAGGCAGCTAGTGTTTTTTAAGCACAACATTTACTGCAACTCTGGCTTAGAGAGGGGGAAAAAATAAAAATTAGTGCTCAATACATAATCTGATTTTTAGAAAGGTTATAAGTGTCTGAGAGAACAGTAAATAATTCAAGTTACCCATCCTCTGTTATACAATATTGAAAATGCTCTTTGACAAGAAATAACCATAAGAGTCTAGAATTTTGGGACTAATTCTGACCAGGAGATTCTAGATGTCTTTACAGAGGCTAGCTCTTAAATTTATGCACAGAAATATCACCAGCTTCTATTTCACATGGATTATTTTGGTGTTAGCATGCCACAAATAATTAAACTCAATCATTGCTACAAAATCCACTCTGGATTTGAAATGAGTCTTCATCTAAACTGTAATAGAAAAAAATTTAAACTGCTATAACTATTTTAGGTAGGAGATGGAGGATAATAGACAACTAAATTAGACTATAGGCCTATCTGTTCTATAAATTAAGTTAGATAAAATTAATTCTTCTATTTCCATCATTCTCCCACCTCCCATTCTTCTCCAGTCACAGGTTATTTTATATGCTGTTTTCAATTTCTTCTTATAGCTATGCTCTCTGTGCATATAGTGTTCTCCTTTGTTATGATAATTTTAAATTATATCTCAAAAAGCATGTGGACAGTGAATTGGTACAATCTAAAAATTCCAATCAGGGAATAGAATGAAATCATCTTCATTGTTGCCACCTAAGTGATTGTGCTGCATCACCAATTTTTAATGAGAACAGTAAGGAATAATATCAGTTAGGATTGAACAAATCTCACTCAGCAATTTTTGGCCATCACAAAAGCTCCTAACTTCAAATAATATAATTTAGGGAAAGATGTCACAGTCATTATACATTTAAGTACATGAAAAATAAAAATGTAACATAAAATAATGAACACAAAAAGATTTTTAATTCCTATTCCAAATATTAAGAATGCTTCTGAAGAATGTTGTCATTTAAAAAATTCAGCACTTATTAAGAAATAACCATCAAAAAAACTTTCAACAGGAATTTTAACTAATTTCTGCTTTGTAAATAAGATATTTATACTTTAACTAGACAGTTTATAGTAGACTGGCTTCTTTAAAAATCTCAGGCCAGTATTGAAGATTTTCCATGAAGCATGTAAGTGCTTGCATATTTGTAAGACATATACATTTCAATGATATACAAATAATCCCATTATTTTACATGTGCAAAAAAAAAAGTCTGATCGGTCTGCCAGTCTGTTTGCTATATTTAACAATTAGTTTAATACACAGCTCCTTAAGGAAAAAGACAGAAGGGCTGCCAATTTTCTGTATGGTTGGTAGATCACTCATAGCCTCAGGTTAATGAGCTGTAGGTTTTTTTCTCTGACCCCTTCCTGAAATGCCTGTAACAGTGTTTGAAGTGTGGTTCTAGGGTTGCTATCATCCATCTTGATTTCACATTTTTAATTAGGCAAAAGGTATTCTAGTCAAAATGTAAAAAATATGAAAATGGTCTGGTATAAGTAGAGTAATAATGATAGTATTCACTGGCAGTATGATAACAAATAAAACAAAGGAGGGCAACAGTGGAAACAGATATGGTTTTTGAATGGTTTTCCAAAAGACCTCAGTGACACAGTTTAACTGCTTAATGAAAATTACAGCATTTTTATAAGTCATCAGTATCACTAACAATTTTATTCTAAGATGTTAAAGGGAAGGGAGTTTTCAAAATTTAATCCTAATTGTGGTAATCACTTTTCCAAGTCTGCCTGAGATAATACCCGTACTAGATTTACAAGGCTTTCATAAAATAAATATATAAATAAAACAGCCTCTGATTTCTATTCTGGTATAAACAAATGTCAGCCTAGTAAGTCACAGGAAGATAAGAACATTCACAGGCTTATCTTGGCCCTGAATCATCAGGGAAGTGAGCTTGGGCAACACAGCCGCCATATCAGTTGAGGCTGATGGGGTGTCTTGGCCATTTATATGTGCACACCCCTAAGAACTTGCAGTTGATGGATTTATCAAGAAAATAGGAAGTATTTCTTATAAGAGACTGGGGGGTGAAAGGGAGATAGTAATGTATGGAGGTAAACCAGAGAAAGAGAAGGACAAGTGAAGACTTTGAGGTAGGCTTTGTGAACTTTGACAGTAGTTTAAAATACAGATCAAAGAGAGAGGGTAAGTGAGAATTGGTTAAGGGAGATCTGGCCAAAAAAATATGGTACTGCCAGAACAATTTGAGTAATTGTATAACTTCCTGGAAAATGTGTTGATATTCAGCATTTTTTGAGAGATGCCGATTACTGTTTAAATTGAGATTCTTTACAATAAATTCCAGACTGATTAATGCTGATGTGAAATATGCCTCAAAACAATGATGTCTGGGAATTTTTGAGTTTTATGAATGAAAAAATTTACTGGACATATATATGAATATTATTCTGCCTGATACTATTTATTGATCAGTGAAGATAATATTCAATACTTAGCATGATTATCGCAACAGCCTGTCAAAATGGGTAATAAAGAATTTAATGAGAAACATGCACAGAATTTTGAGGATTCTCCTAGTCCTAAAGTTCCATTTTCCATCTGACTTTCTTTCACCCTGTTCCCTCCCTGTAGCCTTCATTCTAACCCTCTTAATCTTCTTTTCCTTTTTTTCCAGCCTCCTACTAATTTTCCTTTCATCTGCTCAGTTTCTCCCACCATTCAGATGAGTTCTGCTAAGGTGGTTACCATTTTTCTTCTACATCTAGTCTGAAAGATATTTAATTTTAGCTTAGAGAAAATGCTGGCCAGTGGCTTACAATTCATTTGCCACAAAGTTTCTAAGAGCCTGGAAAATTGAAATACAGCTTTTGATGCACTGAGAAGGTTGTGATTGACTCCTAGTCCTCCACTCCCAGCCTAAGAATTGACTGTAGATAAATGCAGTTCAGCTTGTTTTGTTCCTGAAATAAGTTTCTACAATGGCACTTGCACCCTGGGACACTTGTTCCCTGGAGGACAGTCTCACTTTACTGAACTACTCTCAGTTCACTAGGCACTGGTTCAGTTGTGTCAATTCTGCCTGCATCTGCAATATTTTCAAAGAGTCTGAAGCATGAACTACTTTAGGAGACTTGAAGGGAGCAACCCCTGCACTTGGCTATCGTATTGCACCAGTGACACATGACACTCTTTGTGTACCTGCCGAGTTCAATATTGTGAAAACTGACACTCTTATTCTTGAAATGGGCCTTTTGACTGCTTCAAACCTCTAAGTTGTTAATGGATGTGTTTCTTCCCCAACAGAACTGAATAAACCTCCTTGTTTAACCTCTGTCTCCATTGCAACAGGCTGTGCTGAGTCCGACACTGGGCTGTGCTCTGGCACTAGTGCATCAGAAAAGAAGTGATTCCCATACAACGGGAACTTAGATGTTTGACTTTGTCTGGGGAAAAAAGCTGTCCTAGGAGCTACAAAAGCAGGAAAAGAATGGCTTCATAGAATACACTACCTCCCAGAGCAGGAGTTTCGAATTCTTGCCAATAAGGAAAAAAGAGACAGTTTTATGCATCCGAACATATGCAAGCTGTATAAGATGATTTTGAAGGACATTTACTCCCACAGATGGACATTAAATGCCAGTGATATACAAAATATTTTTTATCAAAGGTTTTCTAAGTAGCAGAGGTGTTGTCTCAAATTAGACCAGTGGTCTGTTTATTTCATTGTGATTCTCCCAACACAGCCAGCAGTAGATGCCAGTGAGGGACATTCAAGAAGCACACTGTAAAATGGCTGGGTAGAAAGGCTTAAAGAGAAAACATTTTTTCAGCTTCTTTTTTTGTCAGAGGTTAGCTTATTCTGCATCAAGGTACTTGTTAAGATTTTTAATAATGTTAATTAATGTAATTAATTAATTAATTAATGTAATAATCTTACTACTTGATGCATGGGATAAATATTGCAGAGCATTCATGTTTCGATTACATACTTTATAAAATTCACTAACAGAAAGGCAGAGATATTTTCATACCATAACTCTGGATTTATACTTTTACTAAATGCTGCCTAGAGAATGATGCTACTGATTTTGCAGAGCTGTTTTGGAGACTGATATTTCTGCATAGTTTTATTGTGTTTAAGAATACATCAGTAGATTCTGAAGATAATTTCTGCATCGTATATTGTACACATGAACTTGGTTGGAAACTGATTTCTTTTTTTTTCATATAGTAATTTAACAGAATAAAATTGTTTTAATATGCCTGATCTCAAAGAGAAGCATAAACTCCTGTCCTAGGTCTCTTGCTAGTATCCAATCAAGTAGCTGTAGCTTCTGTGATCCTGTCTGTGATTTTTTGCAATTTTTTTGCAAAGATTTACCTCTCAAGCTTATTCCAAACTTTCAAAAATTGTGTCTTGCTGTGTGATGCTTTCATTTGTGACCTATTAGAGCCAGACTAATAATAAGTGTTCTTGTTGTAAGATAACTAATTCCCAATAAATGGAAATAATGTATGCATTTAATTATAAACATTGTAATTGTGGTAGGAATATGTGAGACAGTTTCATGAAATTTGTAAAAAATCCTGTCAATGACTATGAATCTACAATACAACAAATGATCCATAAAGCCAATGTTTTGGTTTCTTTATCAAACAAGTTAAATGAGGATAAATACAGTTTTTAAATGATGCACAGGAATCATTAGTACCTTCTACCAAAGTTGGTGAGTATATGCAAGTCCACGGTCATATTCTTTATTCTCAGAGATATATTCTTCTAGTTCAGGGCAATCTTTACTTTTGCTGCTGCACCTTGTAAACACTGTCTGCTGCATGCTTGGCATTCCCATGTGGAACTGAAAAACCTGAGATCATGAGGAGTAATGAAGATGAGACCATGGCAGGCAGTGCTCCTGCAGTACTAGGCTTTAGTTTTTAAAACTGTCCAGTGGATGGTAAAGGAGATGGGTGTTGGGGAATTACCTCTGCTCGCACTATGGAAAAGGTACCTCTAGGGGTGCCTTACACCAGCAGGGCCTCTGCAGAGCTCAGGTCTTGGAAGGAAGGCAAGCCCATCAGCCAGCCAGCCAACCAGACACATGGAGGAAAAAGGAGTCTCCTAATTTTCAAATCAACCTATGTTCTGTAAAATTAAAGTGAGCTAGTAAAGGAAAAATGTTCTTCTGAATCCTCTCCAGCTCATTTTACCAGTTCCCTGTTTTGCTGAACCTGAACAAAGTGATAATGATATTGTCAAAATTATGCAGTTTTGAGTTCTAATGCCACCACCATAACACAGCCACAAACTGTCCATAAAATTCTGTAGTTCTTTCTAACCATTCCTCAAACTAAGCAAACCTTTATGCAACTGTGTGATTTATTTGCATTGAATTCTACAGCCTGATCCTTCTTCTACCATAGTAGATGACTACATCCTTGACCCTTTTAAAATGGATCTTTTAAACCACCCTTACATTCTCATAGTAACTAATTTGTAAATAGCCTGAAGCTAATTTTATTTGCTGTCTTGCTTCCACAACTGTAGTCTAGTTCTTGTTAAAAGTTTTTACTCCAAATGGAAATGTGAAGATTTGACTCTGAGATAGACTTAATTTCACGTCTGTGACATTCAGCAGAATTTTTAGAGAAAGAAGCATTAAGCATAGACACACTGATCCATGCATTACCCTCAGGCCAGTTGGAAAATGGGAGGTTTTAATCAGGCTTTGAAAAATGGTTTGTAAATGTCTAACTGGAAAAGAAAATAAAATACCCAAACAAACCCTAGAAATCTTTTGCCACAGCTATCTCACACAACTAACTACCATGTAAAATGACATGATCAGTTGTCTCCCAAAATACAGCAGTAATATACATATAACACTGCACACTAACAGTGTGCAAAGCCTCGTTATGATAAAAATCTATAAAACATTCAGGACAAAAGAATATGTGAGAATGATAGGGAATAATTAATAGCAACACAGAATTATCTGAGTATTTTGCACCCCACTCCCCACTCATTCTTTACACCTGGCTGATTGATTCAGCTATTCTGATGCCAGTCTCCATTTCAGAGTGAGTTCTCATTTGTGTAAGACAGCTGGGAAGTGACTTCTCACTGTGTCGCAAATAGCAGAGCTGCCTGGCCAAACAGTCTCCAGATTTACCATCAGTATAGAACATCATGGGGCCACAGAGCAGCAGGCCAGAGGCATGAGCCAGGTCTGAGGTCAATCAGAAAAGTACAGGAAGGTTGAACCAGGAGCAGGACTGAGGGATCCAGGCTGGGCTCAGATGGGATCCTGATCCATGGCCAGGAGTTGGGAAAGACCTCAAGAATCCAGGCAGGGCCAGATAGGGCTGCTGGTTGTCTTCAAAGCCTTGAAACTCTGTAATTTGTCACAGTTTTAGCCCATTGCAGCCAAGAGCCAGGTCTAGTAGACAGTCATTAATTCCAGTTAGGTCACTGTGTTAAAATACTCTCATTAAGCTGAGTCAATGATATATAATATGCATGTGTCAGAGAACATCTCTGGAAGCGTGCAAGGCCAGGCTGGATGGATCTGTGAGCACCCTGCTCTGGTGGAAGGTGTCCCTACCAGTAGAAGGGGGCCTGGAACTGGATGATCTTAAAGGTCTTTTCCAACCCAAACCATTCCATGGTTCCATGAACATGTGTCCCTCTGAGTTCTGAGTGGGAAAGAGTGTTGTGTCCCACAAAGGAAGAGTGGCTTAATTTAAGGACTTGTCCAAAAATGGAAATCTGAATATACAATGATGTACTACAATTCTCATGCAAGTATCTCAAATACTCCTTTAATTATGAAAGGAGAGAGAACAGTGTTTAGATGAGTACGTGGAGACCATAACTTGAGAGATCAACAACCAGATAATGAATCCCCCTAGATCTTCTGCAAGAGGGTTTTACCATTATGGAACAGCAACCACAAGCCACCTACAATTCCCTAAAACAGCAAAGACAGTGCTGTGTGGCTGTACTTAAGTGAAGAGATTGAACTCCCAAACACCTAAAAGAGGTCTAGCTGGTTTTAGAGAACCGTTCAGAAATAAAATTGTCTTTTGTAATTGCACATCTGAATTACAATCCAGATTTCATTTAACTGTATTGACTAGATCTCCATTGCTTCTACAGGGAACTCATACACATAACTCAGAGGCAGACAGCATGTCCTGTTTTCTACAGCTGAGGTCTGATTCTGCCCACACATATCTCCATATGCATAAAATGATTTTTCAGGACAAGCCCTGGGTATATTATCATCTCCAAAGTGGTAAACAGCAAATAATAGCTAAGTGGGAAGAACTGTTTTTTCTTCAGGTTAGTGAATATTAATTGAAGGTGAATGCTTGAATTTGACTTACTTTCAAAGATGACTGTTCCTCGATTCCCTGAGTTTGCATGTTCCTCCTGAAACAGCACCTGTAAAAAGAGGGTGTGTTTCTAACAAAACCTTGTTTTGGAGTATCTGCCTGCATGTCCAATGAACTGTAAAAAAATGAAGAAAATAGTTAAGTGCTTATCTTGATATGCTGAAATTTTTTTCATTAAAAAAAAGTTAGTTTTCATTAAAAAAACAGAACTCTTAATTCTCAAGGTGTGATGTTAGGGGGGCCAGAAGGGACACAAGGTAAAAAAGAATCATCACAGTTTCTAAGCACAGCATTTCTCTGGGGGAAAAATGTCTCTTCATAACTTCTGTTGGCCAGATCAATCTTTCCTTCTGAAGGTGAGGTTAGCAGCTTGTTTGCACACCTGCCCACACCTGGGCATTGTAACTCTTGTTTTCAAATAAACCTCAGTAACTTGGGAAAGGCTATCCTGATTGCTTGAATTTGTTTTGGACTGGCATTAGTCTGGCATTAGTCCAGTCCAGGCACTGCAATCTGATTTGTGACTCAGTTCTAAAAAAACCCAACAAAACTACAGCAACAAGAAACAAATCAACAAACTACTATTTTGTATTTCAGGCAAGAAGTAGCAATTGTTTAAATATATTTTATTCATGCTTAGCTCACTGGGTTTCCTTACTGCTGTCAGATTATTGGGAAACTGATTTTAGTTTTCCCTGAAGGACTGAATACAAGTAGTGAGGTTCTAGACTGCCCTGGAGAAACAGGCAGCAATTATTATTCCCAACAGTGCTCCAATGCATTTTAGCTGGATTATTTTCTGCAGGTGACAAAATGACATCTGTGCTCGGGCTCTTTTCCTCCCTCAACGTATGCATAAGATTCTGCCAGAAATTAAGTGATAGGCGAGATAGATTGAGTAAAGGTAGCAGAAAATTATTTTTTCTGATTTCAGCATTTTTTAAAAGTTTCAAGATTATGGCAGTGTTTGAAGTTACAAATAGTTTCATTAACTTAGATTTTCTCAATCTATGGAGTCATACAATTTTCCATTTCAAAACATCTGACTTTTATGTCAGATAGGAGTGATCAGATGTGAGAAGACATAATGGGAGTATGAAAAATTGCCAGCTGTCAGATTTACATACTCTTATGTTTTTAATCAGTTTTGGTATGGATTTTTAGGAACTCAGAACATAGCATCTGCAAATTGGATCTTTGTATGATGTTAAAGAGTGTTAACCTCTCCCTCAGGAAAGCAGGCTCAAATAATTTGTGATTAAATGTGTTTTCAGAAAGCCAGTATCTTAATATTAATAAGTGGCTACACATAGTTGCAACTTCTCCATAATTACATAGAATATGAAGATTTTGAAGATATCTCATCATGCTCTGAGAACTCCTGTTTTCTATTATAGATGTGGACTCAGTAATGTGTGGTTACTATCATTCAAATGACTTCTCTAAACACAAAATCAAAGTAAGATATCTAAAATTCTGTCTTATAAGCACACTAGGAGACATTGTGACAGAAAAGCTTGATCAATTTATAATGTATCTCTATGATCCTTATTATTCTTTTGGTACCATTTTCACAAATAATTATTGCTTTGCTTTGAGGTTTCTGCTGTAGTGGCTCTTGGCTGTATCTTCTCTTCTTCTTTTTATAATGCCCAGCAAGACAATTCTAAATAGCAGATATGGCTTCTTTCCAATTGAACACTGCAGTCAGAAGTTCCTGGCTGTTTCTTTTTCTTAGAGATTCAATAACAAATGTATAAATGCTAGAATATTAGAACCCTGAAACAACATTGATCCAATGCTTCCACTTGCTATATCAGAAATTGCTTTTGATCATCTTTCTTGTTTGCATGGTGTTTAATTTTAAACTCCATTTCATTTAATAGATATGCTTTACCACTCTAGGCACCTATTTTGAGTTAGAGACTGACTTTTTCCCAAAATCTTGTCTGTGGGCATTAATACAGGAACTTTTGCACACAAGGATCTGCCTGTGGAGTTGATAAGTGAGCTGCTGATGAGCTACCTTTTCTTCACAAGTGCAATTTTCCCTTGAATGGTTGTTGATTATGAAGAATATCCTCCCCCTTATTTGGATAAATGTCTTGTGCAAATAGCTCTATAAAGCCAGGTTCCAAGTACTGTGTATTTAGCAAAAAGTTGCACTTACCACATCCTCTTGCACAACACATTTTGCTGCTTCATCCAGATGCCTTTCTCTCCTGAAAGAGGCTTATTCACTGTTCTCTTCTTAAATAAGTAAATTCAATAAAATCTATGAAAAATCACCTAACACTGTTTTGTTGCTCAATAAGTATTAGATATTCACACTGAATACTCTGAAATAATTCTAGCCAACAAATTCTTATGTCTTGAATTATAGTCTGGATTTTGAGAGTGAGGCAATGTTTGAACAGGGATGAAATATTTAATGTTTCTTACAGAGTAATTTATCAGTGTTTTACTTATTTGGAAACTTTAACAGATAAGCGTAGCAGTATTGAATTCTGAGTGCAAGTATTTCTGCAATTGTTCAACATTCCTGTAGGTATTTGTTATTACATCTAACTGAGTGGGAGTAAATTTTTGTGACATCCATGTCTTTTTAGAATGCTCTGGAAATATTTTGTAGAATTTTTTTTGCTGTAAGAACCACTTATATTTAACACAGAAAGGTAACAAGTATTCTACTCAATTAATTAAAAATTTAAAAAAATAGATATAAAACCAAACTAAAACAAACAGAAAATCCACCAAAAAACACAATGATGTTCCTTCTCACCTTTAAAGAACCTTTTACTTTTCAAAAACTGCATGGTCCTGGAAGGAAACATGAAGCCAAAATCTTAATAGTATAAATCTGCCAAGAAATAAGAAACAGTGTAATAGTTTTCAATAATTCTGTGACAAAAAAATCTATTTGGATTTGTATAATTAATTTACCTTTTTAATTACATTTAATTGTTTTGATATAGTTTTATTTTCATGTAGGAAGACTGAGTCGCTGCTTATGTTTTGCAAAAACAGAAGCTGCTACCATTTGGAAGTATTTTGATTTTCTGTCTTTTAATGTGTTGAGTTAAATGTTTACTTACCAGTGATTTATATTTTCTCAGCATTTTTCTACAAATAGCACAGATTCAATTGATACCTTTCTGACAAGAGAGAATAGATATATATATTCAGTCATCTGCAAGCAATACTGTCTCATGAAGTTCACAGGTTCAAATTAATCCCTACACTTCAAGGTCTTTTCTGGATCACGTGTCTTCTGATTCTGGTTCTCCCCCTTCATTCCTGCCCCCAGCACTGCCCTGACTTGTCTCTTCCCACATCTCAGTCTCTCATTTAAGCTCTTATGTGTCATCTTGTCTCCAGCACTCTGTCTCCTGGCCTTCCTCCATGGCATCCACCCACTGGGAGCATTGTTTTGTTTGCTGAAGTAGAAGAACTTGCTTTGAACCTTGCACTTGATCCCAGTCAATGATGATGTCTGAGTGTCACCTCTTAGCAGTGTCTTGAAAGATGGTTACCACACTCAGCCCCTCCCTCTGTTGTTTGGTTTTGTTGTTTCTTATCTTGCACCACTCGTTATTGCCTCTGCTGTGGCACTGCTGCACACTTTTTGTCAGAGATTCAAGAGATCTCTGTTCAGCATGCAGGGCTGCACAGTTTGGGGCTTCTTTGTGAACTCAGATAACCCAAAAATAAAACCACACATGTTTCTGTTTCACTCATGCAGATAGATAAGAGGAGGTCTTGAATGTGAGTTGTTAATTCATATACAGACTGACTATGTCTATCTAAAGTGCCTTTTTGGCACTTTTACAAATATTTCTGCTTCTTCTCTGTTTTAATTTATAATGCTGCAACATTTTTGATCATTTCAGTATAATGCTACTCTGTATATATGCAAAGCTATCAAGGAAACCTGTGGCACTCAATTCCTACATGGAAATTTCTCTTCCCTGCGGGGAATGAAAAAATAATTTTGACCACTTGTGTGAAAGAGCTTTTGGAAAGTGCTGGTTTATGTCAGACAGCAGTCCCATACTCCATATCCTTAACACAGGAGAGGGAAGCATAATGAACACATCCAATTCTGGAAGAGGAATGGAACAGACCAACACTCAGAAACACCCATGACTAAAACCAGGGCAAATATCCTATCTTGAGCATGTCTTTTTGTACGTGAAGATATTGGTGGTTTAAGTTAGATTAGTTGAACTGCAAGAATCTGACCCCGTAGCTAGCTGCAAATGGTCTGCAGCTTACAAAAAAGAAGCTGTGCTATTCTGTTAATGTACTATATTAGAGCAACATAGGAGAGTTTATGATAAATTGTAGTACATCCATGGCTTTTGAATTCCAGATGTGGGTAGGTCCTGCCTTTTGTCGGTTGTGAGAAATCTTGGGATTTTGACTGAAATAACCACAGGAAAACATGATTCATTAATTTACAAATGAAAGCCAAATTCACTACTGTATTAGTATAAAAGTAGTACATGACAATAACCAGGGTCTTGTGTCAGTTAGGATTCAAATGAGGGATCCTTTTTCTCCACAAAGCTGTTTTCAATACAAAAGGACTAAGGTATTTGAAATGTAAAATATGAATCCTTAAAATTAAAAAGACAAAATACTAATGGAAAAATTTAAAATATTTCTACAATTAAAGAAAAACAGATGGAAAACAAGTCACAATGAGAGAATGAGGCTGAATGTGAGATGTCTTTCTTTTCTATAAAGAAGGACAAAAAAAAATTTAATAATTAGTATGAAAGGTATTTGTCTACTGGCATGTTCTTTGTAATGTTTTATGTATGAAAATAGTTTTATAAATAAAACGCTATGGGCTTTCATTCAAATTGATATTATGTAGATTGCAGTGGTGCTGAACGTCCAGCAGCAGGAAAGAAATAATGATGAACAGAGATATCTTGGTATGAATTGCATGTATAGCCTTATTTTTCAGCAAGCAATTGCTGAAGGTATCATGCAGCAAGCCAAACACCATATATAGGTATAATGAAGAGTATTAAAAAAATATAGGAATGAGTTTATTATTTTCTTTGCAACATTCTCTGTTTTTATAGGCTGGTTTATTTAGACTCTGCTGTGAAATACCTTAAAAGGTATCACAGTATTTTGACTACAGCTGTAATTTATTACACCAGTTAATCTTGTAAAATTGCCCTCTGGATGTAATAATTTGTTATTCTTTTATTAGGCCTTCTTCTGCATACCATGTTTATCATAAAGATGTCACAAGTGTGATGCCTAGCAACCAGTACAATGTTCCAGAGGTGTTTGCATATATTTTCCTGAGGGAGAGACCTGCCTCGTCCCTGCTTGGGAAAGCTGTCAGTGTATTCTGATGTATGAGGGATAAAAGGAGTCCCTGCTGCAGTCCCCAATAAGCTGAAGTCGCAGCCTGAAAGCACTGACTTGGGCATCACTATGCTGTGTTAGAAAATGTGTCAATTATCAGATGGACTGCCTAAGGGTATCGCCTGGGTCTAGGTCATAAAACTATCAGGACTAAGGGGGAAAAAAATTGATGAGGAAGTAAGTTGAATTAATTGATAACTAGGAGGACTGTATGTGAAATTTATTCAGCATAATACAGACACAGATATTTTCTCTCTTAAGCTTTCTTCCAGTGTAATCAATGAATATGGAAAGTATAAAATGCCTCCCAGTTCTGGCTGAGCACCCCTTCAACCTATACATGTGTGTAATATTTTACTGACTTTCTCATTATTTCAAAAAAAACCCAACCCAAAAGTCAAGAAAGACAAGGAGCTATAAAAATAAAAGTAAAATCATGCTAATATTTTATAGCTATGTTTCTATTATTGTAATTCTTAATATATTGTGCAACTGTTTGTATGTGAATACAGTAGGGACCACTTAAATGTCTAGCCTGAGGCCTGATTCATGAAAGCTTTATGCACCATTTATGTAGGTATCTGTAGTGTTTACTCAGAAAAAGTAAGGAATATATATTTTTATAACAAAGTTTATTCCTCTGCACACCTACTTCCTGCCACCTGGCTGCAGCTCTCAGTGATAGAAAAGTGAAGAGCATCAAGGATTCTTTAAATACCTGGGCTGCTCAGAAATTTAAATGTAATAATTAGTGGTTGTACCATAGAAGTGCAACACCCTGCTTATGAATTCTTTGGATTCATTTTGGCCATTCAGAGGTATTTATGTATATATGTATGTATAAAACACCACCGATTCATCATGACCCAGCACCTTGACTGATCAACAGAATCTGAGGTCTTACCAGAGAGCTGAGGTTACTCAGGAAGAGGTTATAATCTGTATAGAGACACCTCAATTGGAGGGGTTTCTCTTTAGTTGAACAACCCACCTAGGCAATTCAGTGTTTAAACGCTACTCAGTCCATTACTTCATTACACATCCTTTCTTGCTCTCAGGTTTCTTGAGACCAAGTCTTTCCCAAATAACTATTGACCACCTTTAACATGTTCAGTTCTCATTAATTCAGCTCTCATAGGAAAGCAAGCTACTCACAAGTAGTCCTTGGCCATTTATTAATACCTTTCACTTGCTGCTGAAATGCGACATTGTAAGAGCTCTGCTGTGCTTTGGCTCTGTGTAAAGTCAGTACTTCAATAAAAAGAAAAAGCTGCTTCTTATCACATTGATAACAAAAATTTACCTCTCTGTCCAAGAGAAAATTTGAAGAGGGACAAATAAAGGCCTTTTTGTCACTTCTCCTCTTTGACTCTATCCACTCTTTAGAGAAGACCTTTGCTTGTGCAGCAGTGCATGATTTTGTTCAAGGTGGATTGCTGGAACAGCTGCACACACGAATGCAAGACATTCTTTGTAGATGAAAGGAAAAATACAGTATAACATCACCCTTTTGAAAACAGTCTGGGAATTGCAGCCAAGAACTTCTGACTTTTGCTTGGCTGGTTTCTCCACACTCAAGACAGAGAGGGAGCAAGCAACCCTGCTGAGCCTTTCACAGCAGCTAAACACAAGTTCTGCCATGCTCCTTGCTCTGTGCCCTGGGGACCCTCACTCTGAAAATTCCTGGGACAGTCATATCTGAATCCACAAAAAGTTTGAGAAATTATAAATAGAACCAGTAAGGAATTGAAATGCTAGTTACATGGAGCCTGTAAATCTTTGGAGGGGGGAACGGGACAGAGAAACAAAAACCCAAACCAGAAAACAAACAAGCAAACAAAAAGCACGTCCCCATCCCATATAAATTATTAATAAGCTGATGTTTATAAATTTCTCTTAGGGAAAGAGAAGGAAAAGAAAACTCTGGAATGAAATTCCAAGACATTTTCACTGTTAACTTTTCCAAAATATTTCTAAATGTTTCCAAATACTCTCATGATGTCTAGAACACTCTATCCTCTTTCATCCAGGCAAATATCTGAGTATTGCATGGAATGACCCATTTCTCAGCAGATCTCTATGCTTTGAAGGCCCAGAGCTGGAGTAGTTAGCTTGGCACCTTACTAACACATGGAGGATCTGGAGATTAATTTCTGAGAGAAAACTAAAATTAGCTGGAGAACTGAAGTCATTGCAGGGAGGGTTTTGATTTCAGAGAAAGCCTACTTTCCACCTGACAATTACTCGAGTAACAAAGGGCACAAAACTTTGGAGAAGCACAGTTGGATTCTGAATTTAGTGGGAGCACTATGCAGAAACAATATGACCCACATTGCTGAACAGGAAAGCAGATGTATGTTCAACCAACTAGAGTGTTTTGCTGGTTCTTTTTCTTCCTTCAGCAAATTTCATTCCCAAGTCCTATGATTTGCAGTAACTAAGCCTGGACATGACAGGAGCATGTTCACCTGTGTCAGATGACAGTCTAATAAAATCTGGGGTAATCTTCAAGGCAGACATAGAGGAAGGCAAATGGTTCTTTAACTTATGTCTACCTAGGTGTGGCTTCAAGTTTAAGAGGATCTCAGACCATAAATCTATTAATATTTGCCTTTGAATGTCTCGTTTAGGGAAATCTTGAATTGCCAATGCAGTCCAGCTTTATGAGGCTGAGATTTTGGCCCTCAGTCTATAGCAAAACTACAAAGTTAAAAAAGTGACCTACAAGTCTATTTCCTTATTTTCTAGAGATTAAAAAATCCACCAAATTTCAGCAGCATCACTAGAAAGCAAGAGAAATGAAACAGATCCTTCCTCAGTGATAAAAAGGAAGGGATTAGGATACTTTTGGCAACAATTGTAAGAGGAGCAATCTGAGGTTGAGTTCCCATATACTAGCTTCTCTATCTAATATACAAAAATATCGCATAACAATAAAGGTTAGAAAGGAATTTGGTGATATTTATGTGTATTTCTGATTTAAGTTTTATTTAATGAACAGATTTTTCTTTTATCCTGCACTTTGACAGTTATGTTTCTGCCCCTCACAGAACTCAGACATGAGAAAATGCAGGTAAATTGTAAAAAGAAAATTAAGGACATTCTTCAAATTTCATATGTAATCTGTTTGGAATTAATTACAGTCTTGAGCATGAAGAAAAGTGAAGATGGAAAGCTCTTATTTGGCCTTTTTCATCTTCAAGACATAAAGAAATGGACATTACTATTTTACATCTGCATAGTCATTGGAAGTAATAAAAAAAACTCTCACTGATTTCAGTATTGAAGGAAAAATTTTCAAACTGTCCAAATACTTCTGACATTTCCCTGCAAACTCAAGTAGACCAAATATTACACTGTTGTAACTGACATTCTTTCTACTCTTTACAATCTAAAATAATCAAGTGATATTCTACAAAGGCAGGAATATGATGACTTCAGTTTTCGATATATGTGTAAATATGACAGAATTCTGACAAGAAACGTGGGGCAATTATCTCTTAAATATACAATAATAAAGGACAAATCCTGCTTCCTTACACTGAGGGATAATCCTATGAGCATGTGTCAGTACTGGATTCAGCACCTGGAATCACAAACATTTTCCAAAGTATGACAAAACTCAGTTTGAATAAACACACTGCTGGAGATGAAACCAAATTGTTCAGAAGATGCATCTGTGTTTGCACAAAGACATTAATTTTGTCTTCCCTTTGCCCTTTTAAAGATAAAAAATAAAGAGAAGAATTTGGTTTGAATAAAGCTAAGTTACCATCTTAGTGTAACTGCTAGTAAATATAGCAGCTATTTTATAAGTATTGCTGTCACTTACTTTGACTAAAGTTACAGAAATTCTTTGAATTTTATATAGGAGACTAAATTTGTAATGGAAAATGATGTTTGATGGTGTTTAAATGCAGAGTATGTCACTGTATAAAGCATAGGGCTCTTTTAAGTTATTTTTTTTAACTTCTTGACATGTGTCACAATTTGGAATTCTGCTCTCATGGGATAAATGCCAGATTACATGGTGTAGTATTTTTATCCTCTGTACTTTCACTGTAGAAGCATACAACATCAAAGAAGAGGCAGATCACTCACATCAGCAGAAAATGGAATAGGACTATAATATGCTTGCTTTGATCTCTCCTTCTAATAATTATCTTGGCTACATGCATACATTGAAAGTAAGATTTGAATTAATAAGGCCAAGAGACCCTGGAAAATGTAAGAAGGATATCTGAATACTAACTTTGACTATCTTTAACAAGATAAACTGCAATTGAGCCTACAAAGTTGTGGATTGTTAATTTAAGGTAATAATCCTTAAATGTTATTCTTTCTTTAACTTGTCATCACTGTATTCAGCAGAAGCAATCAAGCAACCAATTAAGACAGTATCTTTTCAAATTCACGCTCATCTAGATTTGGGATAGAGAAAGTGCTATTTAGCTGGCATCCATTTGATTTCATATAGGTTTTCAAACAGGAGGGCCTACGGTAAAAATCATTAAATTTATATAAAAAAGTCATCACTACACAGTCTGTTATCATTAAAAACTATTCTAATATTGCCTTAGGAAAGATACTGCTTTTGATATGGAAAGTAAATCAAATCATCCACATCCACGTAGGATTTATATGGAGGCAAGAAGCATATTGCATTCCTGGTCAGTTATTTTTTACACTTTTTTAACCAGTTTTTATTGCTATATTGTCTTCTGGGAATCCTATTTCTGCGCAGTGTGAATAGAAATTATAACATAAACAGGGTGGTTATGCATGAAAGCCTTACATGGTTAATACAGCCTGGAAGAGGGAAAACCTACTGCAGTTCACCAGTCCCAGAGAATGGAAGTTTGTCATTCTTCTGCTTAATTTCTGATATGTGTGAGTTACATCAGTCACTGGGTAGGCGGCACATTACTCCCAAAGCCAGATGTTGAAACTTCAAATTATTGTTTGATAAATCTTGGCAGAGCCACTAACCATCATGCTAATACAATGCCCTGCAGTGTACAAAGGGATGCATAATGTGCTAGCCAGGCTGACTTAAGCACAGTATGAATTAGACAAATGAGAGCAAGCACGTCTATGCTTAATATACCAAATGCAAGTTCCAAAAAGCCACTTGAACAAAGACAGTCTGTCAAAACAGCAGAGGCTGCTGTTGTCCTCAAAATCCCAGTCAAAGGTTAAGAATGTTCTTTTAAAAAGGGGTTAGCTGGGCATACATGTAATAGATCAACATGCAGAAAGAAGTGCTTTGAAGAAATGCTCTCTCTGTTGAAAACAGGCGTGCTTTTCTCATCTGCTGAACTTACCTGACAGTGGATGGGAGTTGCAAGAGAAAAGGTTTGATTCAGCAAGGATGTTAGGAACTGCTTTGTTAAGTTCTGAGACTAGCACTTCTAATTGAAGTAGAAGCACCACTAAATACTCATTGCCTGGTGGTCCCATGCCAGACGGAGAAACAAAAGGAGTGAGTGAGTGGCTGTAAGTATCAGCAGGACAATATTCTCTACAGAGAAGATTTGCCATAGATAGTATATTTACAGCAAAACACGATATGCTTCAAGAGTCACTGCTGG
The DNA here is from genome assembly GCA_013399455.1 of Anthoscopus minutus. Taxonomy (NCBI): domain Eukaryota; kingdom Metazoa; phylum Chordata; class Aves; order Passeriformes; family Paridae; genus Anthoscopus; species Anthoscopus minutus. Next base: position 95,605 of record VWYI01047339.1, read on the forward strand.
TCTCCCACCCTGAGCGGCTGGTCTCCTGCCCTGAGGTTCTTATACTCTCAGTAGCTACTGAGCTCCCATGCTTGCCAACAAAAATTCAGAAACTTGTTTTTTTCCCCTGACTTGTCAAGTTCTTTCCTGGGAGAATAGATCACTGAGTTAAAGCAGTGGCTGGGAGTAGATCCCATGTAAGCAAAACTGTTCCCAGCAGTTGTTATATGCTAGCTTTCTCCAGCAGCACAAAGTCCAGCTGCAGCAAACATCGACTCAGGTTCCCATCAACCCAGCCACTTCAGTAGAAACCTTAGAGCGGCCCAGGAGTGATTTAAGGGAGCACTTCATCCTGCTTCAGCCAGGAAGGTAATTCAGCTTGGCTGCACCTTCTTAATGTTGCCAAGAAGTGATTATGTTCAAGATTTCTTTCCAGTTGCGCTAAATTGTTGTGGTACATGATTCTAACTGGGGAAAATACAAGACATCCACAGAGGTTTTGGAACACAGAAGGCTTCCTCCCAGGGAAAGTTCAATATCAGATACCTTTAAAAATGTCTCTAGCTATTCTGTTACAACTTAAGGATACAGAGGAAGTTTCATTTTATTTATCTGTCCCAGAAATAATCCAAGTAGGTGTTATGGTAATAGAACACTGTGGTAAAGGACAAGCGTAGTATAAACTCATTGGTGTGGTTTAATTATATCTGTTCAAAATATAACTATTGAAATATATTGTCTGTTGTTCACAGTACTGGCATGTTTCTGAACTTGTGAGACAGGTTCTTATTAGACTCCTCTGTCTCCTAAACAGCTGTAGTAGGTTGACCCTGTCTAGCAGCTAAGCATCCACACAACCACTCACTCACTGCCCCCAGTGGGTTGGGGAAGGAATAGGAGGAAAAGTTACAAAACTCATGGATTGAGATAAATAATTTTTTTGCAACTGCAAAAAAACCCATTGCAAGTGATGTAAGATCAATCACTCCCCTCTTTCCCAAACAAGCTGGTGCCCAGGCAGCCTCTGAGACCAAGCTCCCAGCCTACACTGCTTAGATTGATCGAATATGATATGGGTTATCCCTTTAACCACCTCAGCTCAGATGCTTCAGCTGTGCCTCCTCCCAAACTCTAGCCAGGCTCCAGCCTGTTTGCTGGGAGATCAGAAAAGGCCTTGATGCTGTGCAACCACTGGTCAGCAGCAGCCAAACACTGATGCATTATCAGTGTGAATTTGATCACTATTCCGAAACACCATACAGACCACTATGAAGAAAATTAAGTCTATCCCAGTACAAAACAAATATTTGTACCCAAGGTTTTCCTGACCTGATGGCTTGACCTTCAGCTTTTGAAAAAAAGATGAATCAGGAGCATATCTGAATTGTCCATTGTATAAACCACTGAGACTGAAAATTGCTGTCAGCTAATGCAAGTCATGTTGCTGAGAACAATGCAGAGTAAAAAATGTGCATTGTCCAGTGGTGAGAAAGCTGTTTCACAATTTTGTCATTATACTGAGAGCTCAAGGACAGATCTGGTTTCACTTCAGTCGAACTAGAAAAAGAAGGAAAAAAATGTAGGCTGGTAAGATTCTTAATTCCACATGACAAATTTAATAAATTAAGGGAAGCAGTTAGAGACATCAGGGAGTGATGAGCAGTGGGAGATAACTTTTTAGGAAGTTTGGAAAGTCTTTAAATCTAAGATATCAGACTCTGTATCCAAAGCAGGGAAAAAACACTTCTAGGAAGGAACTTCTGAATACATTTGAAGGAATGATCACACCATAAAAAAAAAATATAGAAAAACAAGAAGCCTATTGGGAATAGTAAAAAGACTTTCTGTTTTTATCTAGAGACTTGAAAAAGTTGCTAAGAGCCAAGCTAAACCCATACTGATAAAGAATGTTAAAACAAAGGACAATTTGTTCTTGATCAGTATGAATTTGAAGAAACAAAAAAGAAAGTGTGATATCCATGGGGTACATTAAAAAGTATTTTCAGAAGTTCACAGTAAAATAGGAGGGAAATTTCTTCATAATTCTTCATTTTTCTGTAATGAATGATGTTAACACAACTGCCAAAGGCATATAGACAGTGCAAAAAGACACAGAAATAATTTTATTTTCTATTTCCAAGGCAAAAGAGAAGGAAAGGGAAAGGGAAAGGGAAATTTCAAATTTTGACAGCCCTTGTGGATCACACTTAGGATCCACATTGCATTGACACTTTATTAGCAACATTTTTCACCAAAAAAAAAAAAAGTAACAGTATACCAATGCTATCTGATTATGCTGGTGCTGGAAAGTGTCAATAATGAAGAAGGATTGCAATATCATAAATACCCCTCTCTCCTTGAAAGCTACAGTGCTGTAAGTTGGATAATATTTAGTAACATCAGGGAGCTAATGAAGGAACAAAGGCAAATCAGCTGACGTGGCACGGGGATATAGGAAATTATGCGCGCTCATCTGATCACACATCACGGCTAACAATGAGTTAAGCTGCCGTTGTGCCAAAGCTAGAGCAAAAAGGAAATATTATCCATGGATATAAAGGCAAGGATGCACTTGAACCCCTGAATACTGATGAGATCTCCCTGGAAATAACTTGTACCAGTTGGTCTTTCACCATCAAGGCTGTTTTGTGGAGTATGAGGTGCACATAGGATGAACTGAGTGGCCAAGAGACAAGAGAAGCCCTCAAAGAGAGTGGTATATAATCTAAGATCAGGAAACCTGGGAAATGCTGGATTCAGTAACTACCACAGAAAGAGCTTTCTAAGTTAAAAGATCAATCTGGTCTTGCATGCAAAAATGATGTGACCATGGCAATTTCATTCTGATTCAGAAAGTCTCTGCTGATGAGAGGCTAATTCTATACCATCCTAAATGAGAATCTGTTCATGTTATTGTGCCAGAAAGCATTGATATAGAATTTTTGTTTTCTTGGCAACTCCAAAGACCTAAAAGAACTCCAAAGACAAAAGAACTTATATTCTAGAGAAAAATAGCTGAGACATTTTTATTTATCTCAACAAAGGCTGAGATAGCCTTCTAAGCTAAAAAGACAGATGTGAAATTAATGTGGTTTCTTTTTCTCTTGTTCTTCATACCAGTGCTGTCTAAGTGATGAACCAGTGTCATAGAAACTTTCATTATCCTAAGAACATGGGTTAGAAACCCTAGTTATCATTCTTAAATGAATAAACTGTTGCCTGCAAAACAGGGATTGACTTTTTCTGGAGTATGCACCCTTTTTCTATAAATGTTTTTATATATTTTCAGTTCAAGGTTAGTGAAAGTGTGGCTCTTCATCACTGCAGCTCACTAAGGAAGTTTTCTCCATATGCACAACCTCTTTGTCATGCAACTATGAAATCTTTACATTTAAAATCTGTTTCTGTGAGAACAACCTTCCTTGCCTAACAAGTAAATAAGCAAAAGCAGACATTAGAAATTTAATGGAACTATATTTCTATGAATACTTTTTCTCAGTCCATGACAGGATTTTGATTAGGTTTTTTCCTTCGCTTTGCTGTGATCATCTGTACTGCTATTGTTGGTCTTTTCACATTTTTCATCATGAATGTCTGAAATATTTTATCCAGGCAAACATGCGTATTCATGTATGAATGAGCCTATTTGCATGCGAATCAATATATTTATCCACAAACAAGTTTGGGGTTTTCTCTGCTGAAAGTGCTTGCCCAGCTGATTTCTATATGCACATGGCAAAAACTGAATGCAAAAAAAAATTGAATGTAAAATCTGCAAGGCAGACAATAAATCTGGCCTATATACTTCTTTCCTTTCTAGCAGGCAAAACTCCAGCTTTCCTTTTTTTTTAAATAAAACATCAGGAGACCACAAATACCACTGTATTCTTTCCCCTTTCCTTTCAACTCCTCCTCCCACTACAGGAATGAATTCTTCAAATGCTCAATGCACAGAATCCCAGGTAAAGCCATTAAAAATTGCACATACTGAATGCTTTTTACAGGCTGATCTTCTGAGGAATCACTCACAAATGTCCATGTCTTTCTCCAAGTGTTCACAAAGCTCACCTCACCCACTTGTCATTGTCACTGGGGCAATGAACCCTACAAATGCTACTTCTCCTCTTCTGTTAGCCAGGGTTTGGCCTAAAGTCTCTCTCAAAATGAGTCTGTCTCCTTTCTGCTCTTGAGAGACTGAGAGAACAAACATTTCATTTACATAACATTTTCAAAATAATTCTTTGTGATGAATTCTGCATTTTCTATCTCTGTATTAAGTAACAACCATTTTTAGGTCTAAATTAATTCTAAACATTAAGGTAAAAAATTGAGCTTAAAGCTTTCCATGATAGAAATTGTTTTAAAATACCCCTTCTTTTGTTAATTTCTAACAATGTGCATTATTTCCAGGCCCATACCTTTTAATTATAACTTGGTAAAATATGTGTAGTGCTTTTAATTTTTTTGTATTTACAAATGTATGTATAGCCATGCTAACAGTTTACAATGCTAACTGCTCCAGCGTTTCATCTTTGAACCTGGTCATTAGCCAAAGACTAGAAAAGAATATAAAAATAGAGAGACATGGAATAAATAACACTTTGTTTACTCAATTTCCAACACCATTTATGATTGTTTGTGTCTCTCATTACATCACATAAATCAAACACCAACATTACAGAGAAGGAAGGAAGGAAGCACAGAAGCACGGAAGCGCAGAAGGAAAGAAGGAAGTGTGGGAGGAAGGAAGGAAGTGCGGAAACGTGGAAGGAAGGAAGCGCGGAAGGAAGCACGGAAGGAAGCGCAGAAGGAAGGAAGCGCGGAAGGAAGGAAGGAAGGGCGGAAGGAAGGAAGCGCGGAAGGAAGGAAGCGCGGAAGGAAGGAAG
>VWYI01047339.1:100499-122881 GCA_013399455.1 Anthoscopus minutus
AGGAAGCAAGGAAGGAAGTAAGCAAGGAAGGAAGGAAGGAAGCACGGAAGGAAGGAAGCGCGGAAGGAAGGAAGCGCGGAAGGAAGGAAGCGCGGAAGGAAGGAAGGAAGGAAGCGCAGAAGGAAGGAAGGAAGGAAGGAAGGAAGGAAGGAAGGAAGGAAGGAAGGAAGGAAGGTTGGTTCTTTGTGACAAATTTCTAAAATATTTTATGGATACAAGGAATCATCCCAGCTCAGATACATTTGTACATACTATCCATTCAACAATAGATACTAAAAATATGCATGTAATGAAATAATTTTTGAACCAAGGGAAACACTAGCATTTCCTTCAAATAGTTTGATGCGTGTTTTGACTATGCCCAGTTTAAAACATTTCAAGCCCATGTAATAAAAATGTCATACACAGAATTTGTTTACTATATTCCTGAGTTCAGATTGGAAGCCGGAGAAAAGGCTGTCTTCCCTCTTTCCACATCATACCAGAAATCTTTGGATTTTATACTTTATACAAAAGTATAAAACTTTAATTTAATGATGTCTAAGTTGGAAGAGTTTTCTTCTTTGTCATTGGTTTTCATATCATTTAATACAAATTACTGTTTAAAAGCGATATGATGTCCAACTTCTTTACCATTTGTTCATCCCCCTTGTCACTCTGGGGAAAAATCACAGAGCCACCTAGTAACCTGGTACAAATGGCAAACCTTTCTCCCTGCTGCCTAGTATTTGGAGGTCAGTAGTGATGGAGGGTGGGATTTAGGTACATTTATCCCATGTTCAGTCAGCTCAGTGAGACCAATTCCCATTTACCTAGAGACCCTTTATAATGTTGTGTAGGATAAGAGGCTTTAAATTACATACATTTGCAACCACATTAAGGTCTTTTGTATAAATGAGAATCATTTGATCTGAGCCTCTCCAATAGCTACAATGGAGCATTGGATCAGGCAAATATGCCTATTATTAACCAAAAGTATTAAAGGTCCTCCTTTTATGAGCATTACAATTCCACAACATGAATCACGATCTTCTTCCTAAGAAAGAATGAAAAAGAAGTGTGTGTGCAATCCCATTTGCACATTGTTCATATCTGATTTTATAGCAGCAATTTCTCAGGACTTCCATGAATGGGCAGGACGGCACAGACATCCTGTTCCCTTACATGGCTGACTAGCAGACTGTAACTGGTTTATTGCTTACTCACTCACAGTCACTTTTTAGCAGGGAAAAAATCTTTATTCCTTTCATCTTTTGCAATCCCAGTGAAAAACTAAATGTGTAACAACATGATGTATTTGGCCTGCTCCCGTTAAAGTTAAATACAGCCTTTTCAATTTACACTTCCGACAGAAGATATGTGACAAATGACAGAGTAATTTTCTTATTCCTTCATGTTCATAAAACATTGATAATATGATTTTTACCTTCCCTTTGTTCTCAATTAAATGAAATGTTCCAATACAATTAATGTGTTCTTGCAATTTAGTTTTTCTTTAGAGATTTCTCTTGCCTCTGATTAACAGCATTTTCTATCCATTCTGAGAATCCCCCAACTGCTATTCAGAATGTTTCATTATGCCTGGCAGCTATCAATACAATTGTGAACCAATATCATTTTAATTGTTTCACTAATAACTTGTTTTAAATGATTCAACAGTCATCAGGAAAGATAAGTGCTCTTGTACCCTGCAGGCTTGTAGGGATGATGGTATGAGGCAATGTAACAGAGTGCTGTATCAGAATAATGAAACCGTATGCACAAGATAATGACAAAGCACTTGCATTGCCGTAAAGATAAATGAAAACAGTAGATCTTCTTTTCATTGTAATATAACATCCATTTCTATCTCCCATCTCAATCATTAGACTTTCCAAACAGATTACTACACAAATACACATATGCAACATGTCCCACAATAATAACTGCGTGCTCCCGTCTATCCAGGCAGATGGTGAATGATGGCGTTAACGAGCTTTACAAATGCTCTTGTTAATTAACAAAAATTGTTACTTTCTCATTTGAGGGGGGCTTATAAATTAGACTTAATTACACTAGATAATTGCAACTGCCAGCTACTGTGCAACTCGCTTGTGTTCTGTTCTTTCAATGGCAAATCAACAATTGCAACCCTTGCCTATTTGTGTAGATGAATTTAATAAGCAAACAGCCCTTTTATGTTAATGGTTTACTGGCATTCATGGGTTTGGCAGGAGAAATGTGCTGGGGGAGGGTTTGCTAATGGCAGCACATAATCATATTAATTAAAATATAACTGCCATTTAAAGATTTGTAGTGTAGAATTAGAGCATGTTGGGAACTGAGAAAATCAAGCTAGAGTGCATATTAGCACCATTACTCTGTGCTCTCTGCACAGCAGTCAGCAACCTCATGTGTCATAAATGTAATTTATGAGTGCCGTTTTCTTTGAAATATGCGTTTTTAGTTCACTCATTAGAATGTAAAAATTTGCAATGTCTGCTTCAGAAGGTTCAAAATAAATTCTCTTAGAGCTGAGACCCATGATCTGGTTTTAACAAATCCCTCAACAATGAATTTTTTTATTACTTGTATAATTTCTTATTGTAAAACCAAGCATTCTGTTCTTTGAAGATGGATTCTATGTTTTATTGCAAATGTAATTCACACTATCACTACAAATTCTATATTATTAGGCATTTTATAATTCAGTATCATTTTTATGGGGTCTTTAATAAATACAGCCTCTTTTATTCGTTTGGCTTTGGAAAAAAATTAGAGAAAAAAAAATTACCACTACTTTTGGTCATGTAGAAACACAGTGTCAAAAAAGGTTTTGAAAGCTTTGGGGTTTTTCTGCTTTCCTGGATTCCCTTATCAATTTACAGGCACATTTTTATCTAAATCAATTCCACTTATGCAGCTTCCTCAAAAATGCTGAGATGTATTTTCTGTGCAGTGTAGTTACTTATTTGCTGGCATCCCTGGGAATGCAACTTCCCACAAAGTCCCTCTGAGAGAAAACGATCCCTGGAATTAGAGGGATGTGAGTGACAGGAGGCAAGAAACTGGAATCAAAGTAATTCTCTAATTTCTAGTAGCACAGAGACAGCATGGCATATTATTTATGCATGTATATGTGTATTCATATGTGTTATAGAATGTTATACAAATGTTTTGTGTGCATGTGTCAAACATCTGTACAACAGTGTCTTCAGCAATACATCACAGTTTAAAAGTCATTACCATATTGTGTCATCAGGGATTATCACATTGTCTTTCCAAACTGCAGAAATCAAAACCAGCTGAAATCCCAAATATGACATGATTTTGTAATTTGTTTTAATATTTGTTTGCTTGTTTTATTTTTCTTAGTAACGTGGATCTGAAAAGTGCACCAGAGAGGAAATCCTAGTCCCTCTGGAGCCAAAGACAAAATCCCATCACCTTGTGAAGGGTGCCTTAACTCTCAAGTTAAGGAAATTCTCAGCAAACTGGAAGTGTTATGGTACCCACAGGATTTTCGGCCTTACAGGCTGACAGCGCAGAATTGGAAGTGGCACTTCTGTCTCTTATTATTCCAAAAAGAATTGTCACTGGGGAATATTTCAGCATCTAGCAATCAGGGACTTCTGATTCTTCAGCTGTTATGAGAGATATTGCTGTCTTTTCACAGATGACATTAGGTGGAATAATTTCATTTTCAGCCCCCCTGCCCCCAAATATGCACCCTAATATCTGTATCTTATCTGATGTAATTGACAGGACTGTAATGGTTGTTTATAAGACTGACTCTAGATCTGACAATATATTCCAATGTTTTGATATTATCACTGCATATTGTCATATAGGCATGATGGACAATCACTGACAGATATTTGAGCAATTACAGCATATTTTATTGACAATTCTACACTGTGAGTATACATTAATTATGGTAGAGACTATATCATACTAGCAACAGTGATACTACTCAGGGCACGGCTGAAATAAAATCTTTATAAGCTAATATAGTTATGAATAAAACTGGAGGTCTCCGCATTTCTCTGTTCTAAGCTAGTCTGTGGTGATGAGCATAAAAAAACCTGCAATTTTTATCAAGTCTGCTACAAATTTCTCTATAAACCAAGGTGTGTTTTACACTGCCTAGTCATCAACAGGGATCTTGTAAATAAATTATCTTTGCATTATAAGAAAATTAATCTCCATCATTACATTGATTGCTTCAGAAGTTACCTGCTGAAAAAAATCTCAGATGGGATGTGATGCCTTGATAATAGATGTGTCCCAAACCATATCCATTCTACATGGAAAGCAAGGATTTGGCTTTTAGCTGATGAGGACTTCATTTTTTTCCTCTGTGACAGTAATGATCTCCACAGTTTTAGAACTCATAATTTCTATTCCATATGACTCTTTGATAACAAAGAGCCTGATTCAATGTCCAGTGAATATAATACAGGTGAGAGGAATCACAGAAAATCAGAAAAAACTTTGAATAGATTACAGGATCACTTCTTAAAATTTCAGCAAATAATTTCCTACTATAAGAATTAAGATAAGCCACCTCATTTTTATTTTCTTTTTATATGCTCTTTTGCCAAAAATAATGACTAGCAGAATTGAGTTTATGTGCAGGAGGTCTTCACTAGGAGTGTCCATACAGCATTGCAGGGGAGAAAAATGTATATCCTGAAGGGGAAAAAGCATATCCTGATGCGCTCAAATGCACATGGGCTGCCTAGTCATAGTGCCCCTGTAGATAGGTAAGTAATCAACAGAAGCAGCCCCTGAAGATCTGAGGAGCAGGCAGTCAGAGAGAAGGGCAATGGGCTGTCAAGCAGCAGACTCACAGGAGCTCAAGGAAGAGCTCTGTGAGGCAGGGGGCAGGGAATCCCTGGGGTAGGCATAGGGAACAGGCTGACGTTGCAGATCCACACACCATACAAGCACTCTATGGCAGCAATCGCCATCATGGTGATCCCTCTCAGATTTGAGATCCTGCTTTTCAACATGAGAATATGCACACTGTCCATAACCCTTGGCCACAAGCCCTTGCTGCATCATGATGAAGGGTGTTTTTCACTTGCCATGCTCAAAGCAGTCTTTTCCCAGCTCCCAAGGGTGTGTTTCACCAATGGCCAGTGGTCCCTATAGACCTTGGCCTCTGTGTTCAGCCTGCACCCATATTTCCAAATCATTTGCTGTTATCTCATATGTTAACAGCAGCAGACACCTGGTACCAAACTCTGGTTCACACAGCATGTTCTCATAAACAGCTGATAACAAGCCTAGTAGGCTGGGAGCTGGGTGTTCCATAGTTAGCACAAGGTAAATTCAGCACAGGGTCTGTGGTCCATTACTGGCAAAAATAACGTAGCTTTTATTGCATCATAGGAGAAGAAATTTATGGAATTTTTTTTTAGGGTTGTTTTTTTTTCTCCCCAAAATTAACAAAGACTCCAGCTGGAAAATTTATTCATTCCAGAAAAATACAAAACTCCTGGAGGCTGAATACTCCTTAACTGATGAGTTGTACAACACTGGAATCCTGTAATTCAAGACGAGAGAGGCAGTTACGCTTTCTTTCCATGTGGTTTGTGTCAGTTTTCATACTATTGAGGCACAAAAGTATTTGGTCAGCTTGGTTAATTTTTCTCGCCTAAACATCAGTGAAATCTGATTACATAAAGATGTGTCAATGCAAGCCTTTATCAAGCTAAATTCCAGGCTAGTGACATGGGAAGATGGACTGTAAAAGGCCAGCATTCCCCAATGGTGTCATTTTCTTCTACAATAAGTGTTATCAGAAATAAGGAGGTTCAGTTTTTCAGAAGAGAAGACATAAATCCATTATCATGGCATTCATTCTAACTAAAACCAGCCTTCCTCTTTTGTTACCACTTTTTCCCTTACTAGACAGACAGCACAGCTGGTTGAATAAGCTTGCTGCTTCTTGGAACTCTGCTGGTCACTACCATGTACCTACCTCTTCAATTTGGATACTGAAACAATAGCAGCCAGAGCCACATCCTGCATATAAACAAGCTGTCCAGCAAACTCCTCTTTTATGACTTCAGATCAGTGCTGTTCAGAGTTTCAGCCATGGATAAGCAGTGTTTCTTCCTCACAGCAGTGGGCTTCCACCTGAGTGGGAGAGGTGACTCATAGAAGCATAGAATCATAGACCAGCCCAGGCTGGAAGGGACCTTGGGAGATTATCTAGCCCCTTTACAGTCATGTAAACTTTCAGTGTGGAGACTCTTCCATATCCTTGGGGAAGTTATTCCAATGAATGATTTTTTCACTGAAAAATATTTCTTTTTTATGTTGAAATGAAACCTTTCCCTGTGCAATTTGTCTTCATGTGACTTCTTGTAAAGAGAGGCACTCTGTCCTCTTTATCTGTTCAAGTCCACCAGAGTATTGTGATGAGGTATGTCCTGAACTTTCTCTTCTCCAGCGTGAAAAGACCTACTCCTTCAGTCTTTTCTCTTTCATCATCATTGTGGCCTTCCTTTGGGCCCTTTCTTTGCATCTTTCTTGCATTGTGGATACCAGCCTGATAGGTGGTGAGGAGAGTGGAATGATCATGCTTCGATCTCTCCCAGTAACGTCCCTGTGGGTCTGATTCTCCTTTGTTGCTGCAGTGCTGCACCACTGACTTATGCTCAGTTTGTTGTTGACCACCAGGACTCCCAGGTCACTTTCAGCAGGGCGGTTCCCCAGCCAGACAGGGCTTAACCTGTACTGAGCTTTTTGGGCATTCCATCCCAGGTGCAGGACTTGGCACTTATCTTTGTTAAACTTCATGCTGGTTTTACTTGCCGTTCCTTCCAGCCTGTTCAGGTCTATCTGTTAGAGGCTTCTCCCTTGGGAAGTGTTCAGCTTATCAGCCAGTTTGGTGTCGTCAGCAAACCTGACAAGATTCCAATGCTGTCGTCTGGGTCTGTGAAGTTGTTGAACTCCTTGGGGCCTAGAATCAACCCCTGGAGCACCCCTCTTGTGGCAGTCTGTCAGCCTGAGTGAAAACCACTGAATACTACTCTCTAAGTGCAATCTGTCTGATAATTTTCTACTCAACCTTTTGACCATTCATCCAAACTGTATCTTGCCAGTTGGTCCAGGAGAAAGCTGTGGGAAACGGTGTTGAAGACTTTGCTGAAGTCTAGGTAAAATACATCCACTGCTCTCTCCATATCTACAGAAGATGCTGTTTTGTTGTAGAAAGTGATTGGGTTAGTTTAAATTATTTGCTCTTGATAAATCTGAATTGATTATACTCTAGCTAAACTCTCTAAGGTAATCCCTTGCACCAACTTGAAGAAAAACCTCAGGTAACCGCCACTACCTTCCATCCTTCCATGGCAGTTGAACATAATCTAGAATAGGCTTTTGGCTGGTCAGTTTTGATTTCCTAATTCTCTAATAAAATGCAGAGAATCAGACTTTTTTTTTTTTTAATTTAAGACCAGTTATTACCAGAGAATAACTTCAGATTTGCTAGCATAGTTTCTCCTTGCTACATGTTTCTCATTTGGAGAGTTGGACTCTTACTTTGACTGCCTGTAATACAAAGCTCTTAGCATTGTACTGCCCAATAACAATTGTAAAAATGTTCCACTAAAGAAACCAAACCCCAATTATCCACTCCATGAATCAACAGCAAAAATAACACAGAAATCTTTTAATCAACAGATATCCAGACAGAAAAGGTTTCCTAGACAACCTTACAATGATTTTGGTAGTTATATTGGCAACATTCCTAAAGATCATCTTGGAATAATCAAATGTCGGCAAGACAGCAAGAACACCTAACATAATTTCCCTAAATCCCTCCTCAGCTATAGGTCTTGTGCAGATGATTTCCAGACAAGCACATGTAACTAGACCCACCCTAGGTTACATGGTGGACAAAGAAAACAGTAAATATGAATATGAATAAATAGCAATACATATATTAAAGATAAGCTATTGTTTCTTTCATTCAACACAAAAGCAAATCCACGAAAAAGGAAATTGATTGCTAGCAAAGACTTCTGCTAAATGGCTTATTAATACAACTAAATTGAAAAGCATTCTCAATGTAAAGGAGAACTCATAGGGATGGAAGGAATATTATACAAAAAATATTTAACTTAATGTAACTGTATACATATATGTAATGCCTAACAGTCACTTTCTCTGCAGGCCAAAAAGATTTTCTTCTGCCCTGCATTGATGAAATGTGAGAATTAAATCTGGAGCAAAGGTTTCTTGTAGCTGCATGTTTTTTCCAGAAAGCTGTGTGAATACTTATGTATGGTTATTACAGTTAAAAGCCTTCCTCTTATATGACATATCCTTGAAGGTAAATAAAATTGAGTTTGGTGGAGATTAATTTTTAGTTAAATAGAAAAAATATCTTTTTTTTTTCTTAAAAAATTTTTCCTAATATTTCTTATATCAAGAATAAAACATTGCTATGTTGACAAAACTGAGCTTCTGAAAAACAAGACAGATGCAGTTACACATTATTAATGGCTTATAGGCACTTCCAGTAATAATCAAGAAATTATGTAGCATACATGATGAACAAGTAAATGCCAATATTAAGTATGTTTTCTACCCCTTTGTCCAATACAGCCTATTGTACACTTTTCCTCCTCCTTTTTCACACATTATGTTTTAGCTCAGTCTAACAGAGGAATAATAGTGCTGGTATTATCTGCAAACATCTTTGGCTGGCTTTTTCCCTCTTGCCTTATGGTGCATCTCCCAAGTTCTGTCAATATCATATAGGTGAGGGTAGCCAGTGGTGCAGTGGTTTCTGGTCACCTAGGCTGTAGACTTTGTTCTTTAAGGAGTACATCTCGTTTTAGAGCCCTAATCATTACAAGACATATCTGTAAATATGGCACAGGTCAGCTCTTGATTTGAATGGAGTGTATGGCTACCACACAGAGTTCAGCTAGTGATGATACTATGTACACAGCTGTAATGACTTTGGGTTTGGACACCTCTATCCACATCTCCAGTCCCACTAAACTCCTGATGAATGATTTCCATTTTGGTCATGCATTGTCCACCTCTCTCATAAGCTGGAAATTTAAACAAAGCTCTCACATAAATTAGCAAACTACTGTACCTCCCAAGTTGAACATATTTATTTCAAAGCAAAGGCATTTGATAGGAAAGATTATAAAGTTGATATGATGCCCAGAAGTCCTCGGTCCTGTGTTTGGCACTTAAATGGAGTTAAAACAAGCAGCTGGAGAACATCTCAAGCATTCCCAGCTGCACAGCTATAAATGAAAAGCAATATTTATGCATGTGAATTATTTTGGTAGGTTTTAGCTGTCTTAATGAAAACCTACTGAAATCACCTGCTGAAGAACCCTGTTTTAAAAGTCTTTTTCTCTGGGACACTCCAGAGCATCTAGCATCTCTGTTAACCAGTGACAAATGAGATAGTGAATGGCTTGTTCATGTTTCCTATTCTTTCACAGTGCATCAACATCTATCAGCAACGTGAACTGAGTGAAATGGAGTAGCTATATCTCTATGACTTGCCCATGGTGTTCTGATTGAAATGTTTTGAAAGTTTTCTCAAAGGAATTTCATCTTAGTCTTTCGTTTCCTGGCATTTTTCCCATTGTACCATTGGGTACTGCAGAAAATTAAAATCAAAGTTAAAAGCTGGCATTGTGACTAAAAGTTTTACATTATGTGAAAGATGCTGTTAAGCTGTTTATATGACATAAATGGTGGTTTATTTCTTTGTAGAGGGCCACAGAGAATAAACCAGAATTCCCTTTTTATTGACGTCAGTGAACGCAGTTCACATCAGGGCTGGCTAAAGTATGAAATGTCCTGGTCATAAAATTATAGAGATAAGAATGAACATTAAATCCTGTTTTCCAATAACAGCTAAATCAGAGTTAAATTATGAAATCATAAATAATTTCCATTTTGTGTTATATATGCTCTTTATGAACAGTAACTAAAATTATGTGGATAAGAGTAATTCAATGATGGAAAAAATTGTTTTACTCTCTTATGACATCTGTAAACCTCATCAGCTGTTAAAGCCTTCTATTCACTGCAGAACCATCTTCTATCTATAGCCACACAAATATGAAGCAATTAGGAAGAAACAAAATCAGTTACAGAGCTTTTTAAAATACAGCTCTGTTCTTTGTATTTTTTAATCAGCAAACCATTAGAACTTTTTTATTTCAAAAATGCGCATATTTTTAATCATTGAATAACAAATATTTTGTTAGGCATTTATTTTGATTCACCTCTTCCATAATCTAATAGGTATCTTACAAAAATGAAGTATTCTATGTTTTCATTTTCTCCACCAATTTCCTCTTTACATTTTGACTTTCAAATATTGGTGCTTCTTGAAAATTCTAATCTGAAGAAAAGATTTAAAAGACTGGAATTTCAGCAAAGAAAAAATGGAAATGAGCAAAACAAACTTCTATGAAGATCTGTATATAAAGAATGATACAGAAGATATACTGAATATTTTTAATGTCTCTGTCTCATTGCACAAGAAAAAGGGAACTGGGATTCAGAGAAAAAGGAAAAAAGATTCAGAGATATTGAAAGGCAGCAAATTCAAAATTGGCACAGGGAAATGTTTTCTTAATCTATGTATACAAAGCATTTTTGGACCCAAATTTAAAGGGAGACTTGATTTACACAAATTATAAACCTATCCATAGTCATAGCAGTGAATATATATATATATATGTGTGTGTGTGTGTGTGTGTGTGTGTTTGTTTGTAAAGATTAATGATTTGAAAAAAGCTCTGTATTTTAGACATCGCACCTAAGTTCCTTTCACTTTCCTCAGAGGCATTTAAGGCTACTTTTAGGCAGAAAGTTACACTGGATGAACTCTATGTCTTACCCAAAACATTCTTCCAAGTGATTCTGCAAAACAGAAAATCCATTTCCCTACAACTGCAATTACCTTGTAGTTGTTGCTACAAATTAGAAACTCCATGTAAGATATCACACGGCTTCTTAGTGTGAACATGCATGAACACACAAACATATTTTAATGTATTACTGCTCTGAACTTCTGAAGATGAATCACTCTTACATATATGCTTTGCATTATGGAATACTGTCCCACATCCTGCTCTCCTACATCCTGATCTCTCACAACTGCTTGTGAGACTCACAATTGTCACACTAATATTACAAATTTTCACCATTCATTCTAAGGCATCAAATGGAAAGGAGTTTGGTGAAGGTGAACGACTTCATGTAGCCCAATCTGTTGAAGGATATCAGGGTAAAAACATTTCAGATCAAACCAAGAACATCTGTAGGCTATGTAATAGTTTCTTAGGATAATTTCTCTAAACTGGAGAAGTAAACTAGATCAGACATTTTTGATGGTTCAGAAGAGGTAAATCTATCTCTAAGCAATGGGGGGACTGACTTCTCTGGTCACCAAAGAAAGGACTGGGTCGTATGATCTACAGATTCAGATCTTTTAAACTTTTCTGCTTGTTTTCTTTTTAATTTTTTTCCACAAAATTCAGGATTTGGCATAACATTTTTTTAATCTCATCAAAAAATTTGTATATTTGCAAATAAAACACAGGAAAATAACTCCCCTTGTGAAATGTTAGCCATTCAAACTCCACAGAATTAATTTTCTTGCATAGGTTTTAGCAGGTAACTGATGCTAACACAATCATTCAGTTACATCACTAAAACTGGATAATTACTCAGTGCGTTCCTTTTCAAAAAGGGCTGGTGTCAAGGGAAGTCTGGAGGTAACAAACAATTAGCCCAAACACTTAACATTATTGATTGTGTGTGCTGGTTTGGCATTGGTTGACATTTAGCGGAGAGGGAGGAATTTACCTATAGAGTGATTTTTCTGTGGGAGGCTTCTGGGTGCTTCCTCTGCATCTGGACAAGGGCCAATAGCTGGCTAGCTCTGAGAATTGGCAGCTTTTAAGGCCATTTAGAAACTAGGTCTGCCTCTGTGAATTCCACATTTTAAAACCACGAAGCCCAGGAAGGCCCTTTTTGCTTCCAGCCTCAGAAGGTCACTGAGCTCTGGTGGGGCTGGCCCCGCTTTGCCATGGCCTGTGGGGCCTGGCTGGGCTGGGCTGGGCTGGGCCGGACCCCAGCGGCTCCCGGGCGGGGACGGGAGGCCAGGGGGTCCCCAGCATCCAGTGCAGCTGAAATCCATCACCGTGACTGCTTCAGCCACTGCCCACCAACACCTGCCGGCCTGGG
The DNA here is from genome assembly GCA_013399455.1 of Anthoscopus minutus. Classification (NCBI taxonomy): domain Eukaryota; kingdom Metazoa; phylum Chordata; class Aves; order Passeriformes; family Paridae; genus Anthoscopus; species Anthoscopus minutus. The sequence goes on from VWYI01047339.1 coordinate 112,734, forward strand.
AGAAATGTTAACCCTGTCAGTGCACAGATGAGAACTGCAGACCTTGATCCTCTCTCAAGGGAGAGGACAGAGGGGACATGTAGAAAGACAGCATGAAGACACCAAAGTCAGTAAAGGAGTCAAATTCCGGTTGGAAGGAGAATGAGGAGATGCCCTAGGAATGGGGCTGAAAGTTCTTTTGGTAATGCCATGGAGATGGGCTATGATATACTACAATATGTCCTTTAATTCATCAGGAAGTATGGGAGGATGGAGTGTTCAAACTGTAGATATGAGCAGAGGCATCCCTTGATGCAGCAAAGCAGAAGCTGAGGAAGCTGTGATCCCATGAGAAGGCTGAACAGAGAGAGTGAGAGATGAGAATGATGAAGACTCTGTGCCCCCAGGGAGAGAAGATGATTGCAGAGATAAATGAAGAGACCCTTTTGCCTTTGAACAGCTCATCCTTAAAAATAATACCCCATACGTTGATATAGCCCATTAATTCATCTGTGAGAAGGCTGTGAAAATGGGAGGAGCTTCACAATAGCAGATTCTTTTCCCAGGCAGCTGCTGTTTGTGAAAATGAAAAGCCATGAGAGAACTGTTTCTTGTGGAGAAGTCTCCACAGCATGGCAAGAGAAACCTCGTCAGCCTACAAGAACTGAGGAATGACTATTGTAGAAGTGATAAGTGATTTAAAATTCCAGGTTTTATCTCTATGTTGTCGGTTGGGATAGAAAAGAAGTTGGGCAGGGGGAGAGAAAATGTTCTGAAGGTTTTATTCTGATTTCTTTTTCTATTCTTTTGGTTCTGTTAATAAAGTTTTCTTATACCCTTTAAGTTTTGAACCTGTTTTTCCCTTCCTCTAAACCATATCTTACAGCAGGAAATAAGTAAGTGCAGTTTAGCCAGTTCTAAACCACCTCATAGTATTACTATTTCTAGGGGAAAAATATTTGCAAGTATTTAGTATTTTATATTTATATTTAAGTATTTTAGTATTTTTCATTAAGAATTAATTTTTTAAAATGACATTGTGAGGTTTTCTTGTTTACTGGTCTTGTTTATGCTGTTTGTAATTTAGGCACCAGACAGAACTAATAATAATGGCCAAGTCAAATAGTTTGAGATCTGAAAGTCTAGTAAAGGCAGCTGTCAGGTGGAGACCTTGGCTTCTGCAATATCCCATGGGAAGAACACTAGAGTGCAACTATAACTAATAGATATCTACCTCAACGTAAAGGTAAAATCAATGGATTTGAACAAAAAGATGAGTTATCCAATTAAAAGCTAAAAAAATGAGGTGTCTTGGCAGACATAACTTTAACAAATGAATTTACATTTGGGATTACACAACCACATAGTATGCTTTTATGGAAACATAATAGTTACTATAACAGCTGCCATATCACACGGGGTTTATGTTTTAAAGGGACCCTTCTAAAACAACTCAAATAAGAAATATGCCAAAGAATATTTGGTATATAAACTGACCCATATTCTCATTACATTTTAAAATGTATTTTGCAACAGTTATGCCCTGATGTCCTTTGACTTTGAATTAATTCTTGGGAAAACCATGATGAAGGTTAAAAGTCCTGGCTTTGGGATTGGGGCCAAAGGACACTGATGAACATATTAGATGACGAGAAACAGAACAAAATGCTACAAAAAAAATTGGGAATAAGATAAAGCCTAAGGAGGCTAGTGAGAAGATAGTCCTTTGAGTTGGAGGAAAGAAATGTATGTGGATGCTTTGGAACAGGCCCCAGTTCATAACGATGTTGTTGGCTGTAAGGAAATTATTTGATCACATCTTTCTCTTTTCATGTGCATGTAATTTTTAGTGAGATTACACTTGGCTGAAGAAACTGAAGAATTCTAAGACACTTCATCACTGCACATTCCTGACCACATTTAGATTTCTTAAGAACCAGCATATTTCCATTGCCTTCCATGTCTTCAATTTTGCCAGATTTCATGAAAGAAGAAGAAATTAAAATCTGATGGAAAATTCTTTAGTAGCACAATAAATTCTGTGCCTCTAAATTAAATGAAAAAAAAACCAAACCAATGAAATGTCCCACAGATTTCTTTATGTGTCAAAACATACCCTATGATATTGACATTGCTTAGGATAATTGAGTGAAATTTGAGAAGTAAAAGATATTTTTTTGGTAAATTATTCGTTCATTTAAAAATTCATCTTCAGAAGAGCCAAAACTGTTCATGAGTTCTACATAGATTGAAAGATCTATTTTAAATGAGACAACAGTGACAAAATATTTCAGAAATGATGAATTAGTTGCCTACAACATGTTCAGAACACTGAATTTTCTGAGACACTTGTTTCTGAACAGGCTTAATGACTAAAGAAAAGTTTGGCTTCAAACTCGTTTATTCTCATCTCTGCTTTTTCTGCCCTTCTTTTATGACTTCAGCACTCTAATGACCTAAACCATAACCCGATTTAAATGTCTCTGCTGCCTCTGAGTACCTAAAAATATGTTTGCTGCTTTCTCACAATAATGTCTTCTCCAATGTGTGTTTTCAAGGAAGGTTATTCTTTGTATTACTTGTTGATATTAATCCATCTTGAATGATTTACCTGGCTACTGACTGACTCCTTCAGTAACTGCATGAAAGCCGGGAAAGGTATTTAAATTCAAGTTAAAATTTAAATAGAAGACTTAACGTCTTGGGCATGAATATCAGGCAATACTTCTGTGCTTTGAGACATTTTTAAATTCACTGTCATTTTTAAATATCATCCAGAAATAGGACATTAATTTTGGGGTTTATCCATCTGTTAGGAACATATATTTCAGATTCTCTCATTCCAGTCTGTTTCTCAAGTCAAAAACTCAAGTCTTACCAAGAATTTCACAAAAGTTATGAAATGGTGACAAGATAAAGACAATATATCCTTTATGGATTTCTTTGCAACAGATTGTGCATTGTGCCAGAAAAAAATTTCCCCAAAAACCTTGAGTCAACAGAATAAGAAATATCTACTACATAGGACTGAAAAGTAGAGAGCAGAATTGTACGAGATGAGAAGAAACTGGTTACATGTGACATCAAAGCACAAATATTTATGTGTCACAGATCTCTATATTAACTTGTATCTGTTTCTTTAAACACAAAGACCATTTCTCACTCCCTTGCTTTTGTAGCTTGTGGCCTCAGCTTCCATTGTTTTATATATATTTGTATTTATATCATACTGTGCAGGACTATGGATTTTTTTAATGCTTTTTTACAGTTTCAGGATTTCAGCATGTGAGCTTCACCGATTATAGTTCTGAATATTAAAAAAAATTGTTATTTATATATTCTCTGAGTAATAATGTCTTTCTGCTGTGAGTGAAGTACATTTTGCTACAGCAGCATGGAATTTCATTTACTCCCAAGAATCCTGTTGACTCATTAACAGGGATATATCCTTAGGTCGCATTAATGTAGTTCTTACTATAATTTGCAGATGATTAGGCAAGTGTCTTTTTACTTCCCCATCTTCCTTTACAGCATATGTAGTCTCATAGTGCCTAGAATGATTATAACAGATAGACATTTTAAATCCTTTTTCCTTTCTTTAGACTCAGACTTTTTATGCATATCTATTCTCCCTCTCATTTTTTTTTTCTTTTTAATTATACACGGCTGGTTTTAAAGTGGGTAATCATTTCTCACTGTGGTGCCTCTAACTACTTTAGAAGGCTTTCTCTAATTCCTTTAATACTCAGAGAATCACAAACACTGCAGGATCCACTAAGGTTTTAACAGTACAGTGAATCTACTTACAGGAATAGCTCAGAAACAATGTATTTTCTGTGCACCAAATAAAAATATGCATACCATTCTACTATCCATGAATTTGAGAGCTGTTTCTGATTACTGATTGAAAATTCCCTCTGTTCTTCATTAAAGACTGAGATTCTTTTAAAAGGCTTATTTACGGTGGCAGTCCTAAGGGGCAGGCTATGTATTTAACTGCCTACAGCTTCAAATCTCTTTCAACATGAGGCCAAGTCTGTGTTAGGTAACTTGTTGGGTGAGTGGTGCCACATTCCTGCTTTGCCTATGGGATAAAGTAGCCGTGGCACAACATGCCTCATTTGTTCCTAGACTATCATTAGCATTAACGAGCTTTGCATGTATGCTTCAAGGAGAGGAGAGGCAAATCATAGCTTCTTAGGCTTAATGTTTCCAGGGGTCCTCTCTGTGGCTGAAGTTTGTTCTTTTTGAGCCAAATCTTGCATGCCTGTGTAAAGCTTGAGTAAACAAGCTATGTGCAGGGGGTTTGTGATGGAGAGAGTTGGAATACACACACACACACGAGCATGCACACACACTCCAGACTCAAGTATGTCACTGCTGCTTATGTGAGGCAGCAGCAGTTCCCTCCTGTGGAGGGGGTATCTATTAATTTTTTCCTTGACCCTGTCCCTTTGTCAAACTCAGCGCTTTCTTGCAAACCCTATAAATCTGCTGTGAAGATATACGCCATCAAGCTGGGTGAATGAGCAGCAGGGACCCCCCCTTCATGACCTTTCCTTTGCATGACTTCTCTGTCCCTAACTAGCTGAACCATTGTATTCTGCCCTCAAATGGAAGGGTGTGATTGTTTTGGAAGGAACAAACAGAAACCAATGCATAAATAAGATACATTCATGCAGAAGTCTATCTAATAAAATCTGCGGTGAAAATATAAAATACCTAATACCTAATTTAGGCATAATACCTAAAGTAACTGAGATTTTTTGTTTATAGCAGGATTTTCAAAAGGCACAGTTAGAGCCCTAACATACTGCATTTGTCCTGCCACACCATTTTACCTTTATGTATTCCTTTTGTCTGCTAGAAACAGGAACAAAACACTCTTCAACATCATTAGCAGAGGGAAGCATGGGAGGTGTTGATAAACATAAGCTCAATTTAGGACTGAAAATTAGTGACTAGTTCTCTACCCAAACGATAATTCTGACCCTGTTCAGAGTGAAAGTATATATTCCATCGTGCAACATGCAGTATTGCATGTTATATCAGTGTTCATATCAAGGACCCACTTTCTAAGTTCCATAGTCTCGGCTGCTCCCATTTCTTTGCAATCTTGGTATCTGCATGTAGGTGCAAACAGCAGTAGGTCTGCAACTGCAGCATGGCAATACAGGCTGGGCTGTGTTTATTCCTGTGAGCCTGCGCTATAAGGGCTATATTTTCCTTATTTACATGAAATTAAAAAATAAAAAAATTGCCGCCTATAACTGGAGTTACATGAGGTTGAAAATATCTTGCAATTTAAAGCAAGCTACTTGTGATAGGCAAGAAAACAGGTGTTTGAACTCTTTGAGGAATGTGCATAGAAACAAATGGAAAAAACACAGGGAATAAATTCAACAGCTGGCAGGCTTTTCTCACTTGATGGAAGACTGAATGATAGGTAAATTCAAGTGTCTCCACAGTGCCTGAGTGCCTCAATTTTTAGCAAATTATTTTGAAATTGCCATTACAGAGGACACCTGTTCAGTTTAGCACAGCTATTTGGAAGTGGTAACTGAGACACTAAGCTTCAACTTTTGTTTAGTCTCATTTAGGCTAAGCACTTATTTACACAGCTCTTTTAGGTCTGGTAGGAGCGCTCTCTGCCCAGTAGCAGAATGGACCACTGCAGGAATTCTACTTGTATTAATAATTAAGCATATGCTGCATCAACGATGTTGGCAAGAGTTTTCTTCATCTTTGTCCTAACAATCAAACTACACATTCAGAGTGTCTGTCATTTTCAAGTTCCTTCTACAAGACATTTTCCAGACACAATTCAATGAGGCACAGAAAAACCAGTTGCCCAGCCTGAGACACTGGGCCACTCAAAAGGATTAATGAAGGACTCATGTCCGAGCTGTATTCTAAATATTGCAGAATAAAAAAAAAGTAAGCTGAGATTCCCTAAGCCCTGTGTGAGTACCCACCAGTGGACCACTGTCTTCCTTGCATTGTGCATAAATTCAATCAGAGACCCAGAAAGCCTTTCAGAATACAATATTTGGATCAGGCGCTTTTTTGCCAGAGTGACAACTTTGACAAGTCAGCGTATTCACTGGGGAAAAAAATCATGTTGACAAAAAAAACACTTGATCACCCTAATTGAAAACTCTGGCCTGAGTTGTGAATCTCTCCTTTGGCATGCAATTATAATGGGTAGCAGTCAACACAAAATCTAAACCAAAACCACTCTGCGTCTTTTCAAGTCTGCTGCTTGAATTAAATTACTAGAGCCTGCTGTAAAACAATAATGATTTCTACTGTCAGAAACAATGTTTCAAACAGATGTGAACCGCACAAAGCATATGTGAAAAACGTGTGATCTGCACACTAAGGTCACAGAAGCCATTTAGGCACCACATGTGAAATATGTGAAACACATGTGGAGGCATGATGCAAATTCACTTTTAGTTTGTCCTTTGGCAAGTATCAAGATCATAGGCTAAAAGAACTAAATCTCTTTGAGGCAAACTTTGTGCCTGTGAAACTTTCAATCTTTATAAAAGATTAACTTTTTAAGAAATTCCCACAGGGCAGACTTCTTAACCCCTCAAATTATCCATTGCTAATGCTGCCTGATACGTTCTTAGCGATGGAATACTCTTGTTACCCTCTTTCTTAATACCTACTAAAGCAAAAGGTTAACAGCTCTCTGCCATCTGCTGTTGAAGAGCTAATCCTCGGGTGGTAATGCTGTCCTCACCCAGTGGGCTTGCCTTGCTTTATCCAAGCATGTGGCAGTGTAGCACAGGGCAGCAGGCAAGAGAAAAAATCTTGTTGGAGGGAGCCTGAGGTGTTACAAGTTGCTGGCAGATTATGTTTAGTTGGTGGTGATACTCTTGCTGTGGATTTGGCTCAGGGTGCCACTCATCTCACCTAAATTCGTGCTCAAAACTGTCAGTTCTAAGCCAGCTGTCCAGACCCTCCTGTCAGTGTAGAGAGACTCCTGCTCAAACCCCATTACTGTAGGATGAATGAGCCCCTAGATGGTCAAAGTCAGAGGGCACATTGGATGTTCCCTTGCATGAGTGGCCCAGCCCATGCCACCCATCTCGTCTACAGAAGCACAAAGAGACCCAAGCTTTGTTTCAAAGCAGAAATCTCAGCAGTGGGCAAGTGTCCCCATTGAGCAGGATCTACTCACAGCATCTTCAAAAGGAGTCTGACACACCCTGTCCCTGCAGCAGGGAGGGCCCTGCCAATGGGCTCTGAGCAATCAGACCCCAAGGAGAGCCCTGTGTGGAGTAATGCTTGGCTTTTCATACTCATTTTCTCTCCTCTATGTCCCTAGAAATCCTGTGCTGTGGGAAATTGAAAGATCTCCACCCTCCTCATCTTCTCAGACACTTTTTCATCGCCTCAGCTGCACCACATGTGAGCTTGATAAAGCCAGAATTCATGTAGCTGAGAAAAGCTGTCTCTGTCTTGCAGCTCCTCTTTATGCAATGACCCCAGTGGAATGATTCATGAGAATAAAGGTTTTTACATGGGAAAAATTGTAACAGATTCTGGACCATTTCTTTCATTGCCACTTTTCAAATGAATCACAAAAGTAACTCTAATGCTAAAATGGGGATAACATACCTGGTCCTATTCTAACTGAAGACAATGGCAAGCTCCCCTTTGATTTTAAAACAAGATAAAACACTTAATGCAAAAATACAACATATTAACAAAGAATTTAAATTTAAGGATAGCATTAATTTCATATAGATTCACATGCAATCATTGCTATCTGTCTCTCTCAGTTGCACATATGATACTATACTTTAGGAAAAAATTGTTTATGAAATATTCATGGCAAAATAAATAACATCCATAAAAAATCAATTATGAAGTCAATTTGATTCTTATATTTTTTAATACACGTATCTGAGGTGCAGAATGAAAAAATGACTAAGCCCTCAGCAGACTATTATAAGCTAGATAAGGATTTACAATACAAAATGCAGCACCCATAATGCTTGAAGGATGATGTCATATCTTAATTATGTTAGCATTTAGTGGATATACATCAGCTTCACATCTTCAGATATTCAGAATTTGCTGTGCCCTTTTTTTGACCCTGAGGGATTTTTTTAGACAACTGAAGTAGAAAGAACATATTCAAAGCAGATTTTCTTTCAATACTCACAAAATGACCTTAGACAATAGGAGTTCAAGTGAACTTTGGTTTGGGCTATTTTTCCATCTCTGCTTCTTGCTAAGAATTTAGAATCACAAGGGGCTGATGATTCTCAGCTGCTTTGAAGAATCTGCTCCTATACCGTCAAAAGCTAAATTGTCATTGTTTTCTGTCTTGAGTGTGCTCAACATACCACAAATTAAAGGACTGAAAACTGAAGATATTTGGGTCCTAGATTGGCTATAACTGCAGGACCATTGGAAGATTAAACAGTGTAGCACACACAGACATATAGGTTTGCTGGTTTAGAAACAAGTTTGTTCCATCCTTCCTGTATCGGTCTGTGAATGTACGTAAACACTTCCCAAAATGCAGCCACTAGAAAACCAGTCTTTTCTTTGTAAAGAAGGAATTTTTTGTATTTAGTCAATTTTTCCATACATAAAAAAGATGTGCTCTCCAAGATCACATCATACTTAAACATTTTTTATTTCTTTTGAATAGGACTATTAGGGAAACAAGCATAGGAAGGACTCTTGCAACAATCATCAATATCTGCTCTTAACTTTTATTGTTTAGGAGCTTGGCTACAAGCCCATAGAATTAGTCAAATCTTGTGTTCAAGGAGATTAATGAAGTTTGGAAAGGGAGAAAATGTGTCTGAACCTCTTCCAGCAATTATATTTTTTGATTTTTGTTTAATAGACAGCTTTTCTTTCCAGAAAGGCTGCAAAATGACATATACAAAATGGAACTACAGTAATTCATTGTTCTAAGACTGTTTTTCCCAAAGCACTATCATGACTTGTCCATCAGACACATTCTTTGTCTTTGGATGCAATGACACTTAACATACATACTCAGTGTAAATGCAGAAACCATGTCTTTTAATTCCTGTGAGTCCTAGCAAACCTTCCTTCAGATTAGCCCCAGAAGAGTTTTCCCACAGCAAATCTCCATTGCATTCTACTGCAAGGATTTGCACCCACCATCCACAGAAGAGAAAGAAAAACCAAGGCAGGAGGGGAAGGATTGTGTAGTTTGTGCAGTTCTGACCTCAAATATCATATGTGCAATGAGATGGTAGAAGGTCAAAGGTGGCTTTCTTGGCACTCTGGCTCTCAGCATGCCCCCCACTCCATCCACTTCCTGTTATATTTAGCTGGGCAACAGCATATGCTTTAGATCCTTCTCACCCATTCCATTAGTCAATAGTGCTGCATGGATGTGGAAAAGAAAAATATGCATATAAAACAAACAGAGGTGAAGAAGGAGAGGGGAAAAAAATATCCATCTAGCAATTCTTTCTACCCAATCTACAGACCCACCTCTGAGCTTGGATCTGAGAGGCAAGAGTGCAAATAAATGTGCTTCCATTTTCCTTTTTTTAATGTTTTAACCACACTGTGTTCCAAATGCAATTTTAATAAGGGTACTCTCCCTATATTTCCAAATAGCTTTGTTTTGTATCCATAGAGAGAGGGAAAAGAAGGGGGGGTGGAAACCTGAAAAAAAAGACTCCAAAGTGATTAACTCTGAGATAATGAAGTCCAGTTTTCTATGAAGCACACGTCACAGAGTGAATTGCTGCTTGCTTTGATTTGTGCTTGAAATGTGAGACACACTGATTCCCAGATGGCTGTTTCATTGTGCAGAAAAGCAGAGAACACATACATTTCAGTTAACTTGCATATCTTTTCATTTATTCATATAATTGTGATATATATTCCATATTCCAGAATGAACCAGATGGTGAAGGGAAGGCTTAAAGTGCAGCTACATTCCCATTCAATAACCTCCGCTGTCTGCACCAAACTCTTTACTGTGCCAGGTGTTAACATTTGGCTGCTAAAATTTTGCTCTCTGGAACACACTGGGTGAAAGAATTCACGATCTCACATATTCCCTTCTTGATATGCATAGTAAATGCCCTGTCATGCTAATAAGAGTTGCAGGTACACATCAAGGGTGAAATGTGCACTCCCTAACAGAAGCC
>VWYI01047340.1:0-18251 GCA_013399455.1 Anthoscopus minutus
CCACTGATCACTGTGTGGTACCCTTAAACGTGAGTCTTAAAATGCCTAAGCCACATGAGGACAGATGTAACAGCAGACTGACAGGTGTGAGGAGGGCAGTAAGTGTCAGGCATCCAAATATGTTTGACTTGGGGAATACATTTTTGCTCAGGTATCACTGCTCTCCTTTTTACAAATGAGACCCTTTAAATTACTCCCTTTTCTTGAATATACTTCCTGTATCTTCTTTTTTCTTTCTTCTACTGATCATCCTCCCCTCCTCTGCAGCCCTTTGCCCTTACCTTTCCCACATGCTGTTAAGCCTGATATTTAAACAAAGCAGTCCTACTTAGTGCAGCTTAAGCTAGGAGAGAGAAGGGAACAGTCATTCTTCTACATTTTCCCTGCTCTTGAGACAACTGGTGTTGGAGAAGGTTGGTTGGGAGCCGGTGGTTGAGTCCCACCTAAGAGATTCATAAGGATTCAGTCAAAATTTTACGTGGAAATCAATATTACATTAATATAATATGGTATTACAATATTCCATTAATACAATATGATAGCAAAACAGCAAACGAGAAGGTTCTTTCTCACTGGGCAGAGTGGAAATGTTTAAAGGCAAGTTTAAAAGATCTTTCTTTCAAGACCAGTGGAAATCTCTAAACAGAGTGTGTTTCCAGAGCTGGTAGTTTCACTTGGAGAAAGAAGGAAAAAATCATTGTTCATCTGTGAAATTACTAATGATAGCAAGGGTAGAAAAGTGAGAGGTGAGCAGATTCTTTATAAGAAATTGAATTTTTTTTAAAAAAAGTAAAGATTCTCTTAAAAAGATGCTTAGAGAGAATAGGGGTCAAAGCATCCATGATCCTGCTGTGAACTTTCTTAAACTGTGCTACAAGTAGTCACACTTTGTTCATAATCTGTATCTATATAAAGTCATCCATGGAAATTGCCAAGCTGTATTCACAAACCTAATACTACCAACCCCCAAAATCAGGAATATCATAGCTGTCATCTATAAAAAATTGGTTCACATGTTAAAATAATCTTTATTGTAATATTTACAAATATTTAACAACAACTCCCCAAAAATAACCTTGGCAGTAACAAACACCAACAGCCACCAGCCAGTATCTCTCCAAATACGCTGTTTCACTCTCTCTCCCCTTTTCCTTTCTCTGTGTGTGTCTTTTCTACAGAAAAAGCTCCTTCACTGGCATTTACAATGGGCTGCCTCAATTCAGACGTCTACTGTCTTACAGATCTCACCAAGTAATGGCTTTTTATCTGCTGACACATTTGTACTGTCTAGGGGAAAAGCAGAAACAATTTGGAAACAACAAAAAAGTGCCAGTGATGTCCTTGTGATGTCTTCCAGAAGTCCTTGCTTATAAAAATCAGAATAGAAGCAATTTCAGCTTTATATCTCCCACGAAGGGAGAGTGTAACTCCAGCAGAATCAGTGGCTTCAAGTGAATTCTCAGAAACAAGTCTGCACAGATGTCTACAGAAAACAGAACTAAAGCTGAATATATTAATACACATTAAAAAAGGCACAGGCATCTCTTCCCATCCCCTAAAGTAAGTCCTAGCATGAGGAAAAAGTAAATTCATTTCTATATACTTGTCTAGTAGACAGGAAAGGACTTTGACCAATTCCACAGGAATCAACTCGGTCTACTGAGACCAAATAAATTTTACCATCATTGCCATTGTCTTCATCCACAAGTAAATTTTGTAAGCTTGTATACTGACAAGATAAACCTTGGAAACCAGGGAGCTCAAGCTCACTCCAGTTGATGCAGGATTTACTTGTCAATGTAGCAATGTGATGTGTCACCTTTGCATAATTGAGCACAAACTTCTGGGTGAAACTCACAGCCAAGTTCTTGAGATTCATTTGGGATTTGAGATCTCATGCATACTTCTCTAAATTAGAGATAGGCACTGACCAGAGGTCTCACACTAGAGGTCTCACACCATATGGCTGTCTTCCACCCTAGAAATTTCAGGGAAGGCAGTGAAGTGCAATGCATTTATTTTGTTCACAGTGAGGCCACCTCCAGGTTTGAAGCAGAGTGGAAATGGAGCTTTCATCTCTTTGCAAGAGGTTAATTTCAAATGCTAGCAGAGCTCACACAGTTTTCAGCACTGAGAATTCTTCAGTACGCTTAGCCTGCAAGTCTTAGATGGCAAGCGAGATAAATATTCCATCTATGTGTACTACACTGCATGTATTTTTCACACATTCAGAGTTGCTCAGGAGTTCAGAAAAATGGGCAAAAATTAATAAATAGTTTGAGGCAAGTAGTGGGATGAATGGCTGCTAAATACATCTCTTTTTGAGAAGCTTGCCTCAATGCTTGTGTCTGGGCAACCAAGTACCGAAAGTGGAAAAAGCACTGAAAAGAGTAAAAGAGAATGTGGAGGGCTATCCCAGGAAAGAAAGACAACAGGAACACAAGAAAGCAGTAGAGAGAAGCTAAAAATGAAGAAGAGTTGAAGTACTACAAGGGAAGACACGGTATTTTCCATTGCCCATGAAACCCATGTACTGACAGGCAAAGCAGCCTTAGGTCCAAGCTGTGAAGGAAAAAATGGATTTTTAGATTTCACAGTATTATTTCATGTGTACCTGAATTCAATTAAGGTTGATCCCAAATATGAAGTTTCATTGTGATTTATCTGTCTCTACAGAAATTTATGAACTTCATTAATAACAAGAGATTACCATGTAAAATAGCTTCCCATACACATAAGTGGAATATAAACCACATTTACACCACATTATCAGCTGGAAGTCACACAACCTAGACAAATTTTTCCAGACCACATCTCTGACATTAGTGTTTATTGTAAAAGCTCAGACCTCCAGTCAAAGGTCTACACCTTGCAGGAAGCACTTAGAAACATATCACAAGACAACGATTTCTGATGCAGAAAGCTTTTCAGCATGATGGGATTTTCTGTATTAACCTCTGAAACAGAGGTTAGATTCACTCAGGAAAGAGTGAATCCAAAAAGATCACTGCAAAACTACTACTTTGCTGTGGTAGTCAAGAAGGACAAACTCAAAGAAAGAAAGATGTTCTTTTCTCTATGGTGAGAAGGAAACCTGATCTCTAAAGTAGCAGCATACTTTGCTTTGAAGAGCAAAAGACTAGCTAGGTAAAAGGGGGAAATTGAATTAATGTCAAAGTTTACAGAACAAAGTATTTATTTATAGCATACAGAGAATCAACATCTGTTCATTCAGAGGCAGAGGAAGGTCTGAATATGTAATGGATATAAAACCACTTAGATAGAAGCTCTGAGGTATTTTACAAGATCCTCATGTGACCTGACACAAATTTATTCAACTTACACTTTATAGAGACGTAAGAGGTTTCACTCTCACACATGAAGTGCTCAAATCACAGCAAAACTTGCGCATTGGCAGTTTTCCAACAAAGGCTGAGCATTTCTTGATACCTGCTGGGAACACATTATTTACATACTTGCCATCTACCACCATTCAGCTTACCCATGATACCTTGAGAAGTTTTCTGCTTTCTCCTTTAACTAGTTTTGTCACTGAATGTCGCAATAGGCATCAGAGAGCAGGATTTTGAGCACTTCTGCTCTTGTATTTTGATAGAAAGCACCTTTCTGTGGGAAAACCAAGATACTAAATCACTGAAATACTAAACTATGTTGATAGCACATCTGTTTTAACAGTATGCAGTGTCACACAGTGTGCTGCTGAATAAACAGTGCCTCTGGAAGAGGTTTTCACATCTGTTAAAGAACCTTTTCACACATTCACATGAATTCACATTTCATGTTCTAACTTTTTTTCTGAAATTGTACCTGGACAAAAAGATCCAAAATCATAGGAACAACTATGACTGTGATAGAGTGTAGCAAACTCAGACATTAAAGATACAGTTCTCTTTTTATTTTCCCCTCTCCCTCTCAATAGGTGAAATCAGCAGGAAATCAGGGGAAAACCCATTGATGGGAGTTTAAAAGGAGGCCATTGCAGACCAGAAATTACATTACAGGAGACAGAGAGGGAAGCATAGGGAATCCAGAAAACACAGATATCAGCCAAGAGGGAAAAGTATTGGTCCTATTGATGGCATGTTAAATTCAAGTCATAGAAACCTCTTGTTGATTCTGAGCTGTTTGCACTATGTCCTTCCATAACCTTGATCATATAATTCTACCACTTTTCATTTCAACTCTAGACACATTACATGGGGACTAACTTTCCTAACTACCCAACAGTAACACTGCCAGGATAATGGCAATAATGACTACATATGTTCAGGCACTCAGAAGGACTCTGTTCCCAAAGTCACAGTCATGGGCAGAATATTAAAAACCTGAGAGTGGCTCTAAGAACAAAAGAAGAAAGAGAAAAAACAAACAAACAAAAAAGTAGTACAGGTCTCAGTAAAAGCCAGAACAAATAAATAATATCAGTTTTTTTCTGAACTGTATTAACTAGCCCAGTGATATTCTACTTAGACAATGTATTTTTTTATTCCTTTCATAAGACCATTTCTAGAATTTGAAAATCTTCTGAGAGTCACCCATGCTCAGATGAAACAGCTATTTCGTAAGGTTTTGGCAAGAAAGCTCCAGTTTTCATGTGTAATTAGTCATTAATTTAACTCTTTAAAGGTTTTAATAACAAATTTAATCCCTACTAATCATGACAAAGAATAACAGGACTGTCTTGTTAACTTTGTGTTTTACACGATCACTAAAAAATGACGTACAGGCATTCACCATGTATTCTGACTTAACTGCATATCATCAACCTAAAATGTATGGAAAGGGAAGGGGGAAAACTGCCAGCACACACCTTGTTATGCTAACAGGTTTAAAAGGAGGTTGGCCAAGTGTATTCCACATGGCTGAGTTCTATATTAACTGTTCACAGAGTAAAATGGGCTGTTGCTGGGAGTGATGTCCTATATTAGTAAATGTTGGTCTTTCTCATCACATAAATCGAAAGTTATCTATCTTCCTGATGCTATCAGTCCTATCAAGATGCCTCAACCATGACAAGAAATAATGAGAGATTAATTGAACTGTTAACCTGTTCTGTAGTACCAGCCATTGGGAGAGGGAAAGATGGTCCTTCATGGAGAATCCTGTCACCACACCACACCTTGGAGATCAAATTCTCTAAATTAGCCCAGGACTCGACAGAATGTATAGAATTAGCAAGGACGACATTTTATAAAGGGATAGTTTAGGCTGCTGTGATTACAGCTCATGCATGAAATGATTCACAGCTTTGAAGGGTATAAATTATGACAACTTTGGCTAAAGTTGAAGGTATCCCTTAGGCTTCTGATAAGTTTCCAGCCCATACAATATTTTCCATGAATAAACATATGCTGCAGCTGGCAAGGACACAAGTAAAACAACAAAGCAAAGCTACTAGACTATATCAAATTCTCAAAAAAATCACACACAGTAGTATTGGCTAAAATTGGGAATGAATTTCTGTTCCTAGTAAAGAAGAATACTTAAACAAAATAATATATCACCTTGTGCATTTGCACTCATTACTAGAACAAATAAGCTTGTGAATGCAATAGAAGCAACACAGCAAACACTGCCATGTAGCAGAAGCAGGTGTAGCATGCGGGGGCTTACTTTGAACTGGCCTAGTATCATGGAATGAATGCTCCTGGTTTATTTTCATTTGAAGGAACCCTAGTTCATTTAATCCATGACAGAAAGCAAATGCAATTAGAGGAGACTATCAGGATATTCCCTCCTAAAGTGCTAACGCCAATATTGACACAAAGTTTGCTTTCAATGAAATACAAAGAAGAATACAAAGAATCAGAAGGTTTTGGTTCCCCTAAAAATGAATTAGATCCTCAAAAAGAAACCTCAAAATTAAAATTCAGTACTACACACATGAAAATCCGTATTTTTATGCATGTAAGTCTGTACAGGTTGGCTTCAATGGGACTATTAAGTGTTGCCATTTCAGCAAAACAATTAGAATGTGTCTTCACAGTTACCTGCAGATACCTCCATTTATACTTTCAGTTGAGTTACCTGAGCACATGAAAACATATGACTGGTCCTACAAAGCAATGCAAAACACACACATGCTGTGACTACATGAATTTAGCACTGCATATAGTTCATGTTTCTCAGTTCACTATGTCAGGACTGTCTGCACCTGACTGGATAAACATGCCCTTCACTGTCCAAAGGGCAATGCTTGGCTAAATGGATGATTTCAGATTCATACCATAAACTGTTCTGAGCACTGAAAGCCAAGAAAAATGTAGGGGGAACTGTGGCACAAAAGAGTACATCAAAAATTGATGACATCAAAATTATTGCTTTGAAGATTTAGTAGTACTAGATATAAATTTCACATATGTAAAAAATACAATCACTTGGCATTCACAGATTTTCTCTGTCTCTGTTTAGCTGGAATTTAAAATTTGGTATAAAATCCTGATAACAAATAGCTCCTTGATACTTACAGATGAGTAATTTGAGCCAGTTTCAGAGATCACATAAAGCTGATGCATTCAAATGAAGCAATATATGAAAAACTTTAAAAAAACTTCTTTACTAGAATACCCACTTTTCACAGGGTACTAAGTGTAACAAGGGAAATTACTTGGGTTTTTCCTACTTGAAAAATACCCTGAATCTATGCCTTCTTAATTGTGAAATGTATTAAGAGTTTTCAGGAACATTATTCTCTAATGCTCCTGTCCATTAATGGAGCACATTCATTGTACTTATTAAGATGATGAAAAAGCATTAGACTGGTGGGAATGAGGAAAAGAAAATTGAAACATTCCCTGCTAAGAAACTAATTTAACAAAAAAATGACAGGAAGTCAGTGTAATTGAAAAGTGGGAGATGTTACAATTAGGTATACTCATTTGAGTCAAGTCTGATGCTATCAACAAAGACTGCCTTGAAGAAAATCATCCTGGTCCTCCTGCTCTCCGTATTTTTCCACAGAAAACTCCCTATTTGTTCTGTCTTCAGATAGAATGCCTGTGCCCCTCCTATATCCTTTGTAATGTTTTCTGAAACAGGGACTGAACCCTTCGACAGTAGTGGTGTGTTTGTACTGCACTGCCTCAGATGGCATTAAAAGGCTAAAGCTACACTTTTGTTATATTCTGGATGTAAGAATGAATAGCAATCCTTTCAGTTCACCACTGCATATGAGAGGCTGTTGATCTATCAGGGCTTGGAATGCACACCCGAAAGGCACAGACAGCAGGAACACATGCAGCAGTGTTAGGAGGGAAACACTTATGCAATTTATTAATTTTATCTATTTTAATTTTTAATTTTTCATATGGGGGGGTTTTTTGGGGTTTGGGGTTTTTTTAGATTTCAGAATTTTCCATATTGCTAGTATTCATTCTAGTATTTTGGAAAACCCCAGGGATGGCAAATGCTGTGCTAGCTGCCATCTAGCAGCCTGGGAATTAGCCTGGGATATCAGAGCTGAACACATATTTAGATTTGACCTGATTCAGATTCAAGAATTATATATTGCTGTTCTGCATCAATAGAAATTGTCCTAACACAGGTGAAATACAACTGTGGAATTGAATAATATATATATATATATATGTTTGGTTTTTTTTTACGTTGAGAAGCTAAGACATAAAGAGTGTCCTAAGTTTTTAGTCTGTAGTAGTGGATTTCATACAGAATACTAGATACTGATAATTTTTTCCTAGTCCTAGTTTCTAGTCCTTAACATCAGATTGCCACATCCTGGCTAAATTTTCCAGACTCCAAGTATTTCTGGGGTCTTGGGTTTCTCTGATTTTGAGAGAAAAAAAGCGCTAACTTTTGGAACTCAGTGTGTTCTTTCCCAAACAGAAAACAGAAAGGAAAGCTGCTCCCACCGTAAGAGAAACCTGTTATCATAAGATTTCTCACTAGCCATGGTAAAACCGGAAATAGAAATTATTTCCAAAACAAAGTCTGCAGCAGTCTCAAGCCTTCTAAAGTGATAAGGTGGTTGGCTGGCTGAGTTTCACTATTTCATAGTGAATATAAGACTGACTGCACCTATGGAACAGTCCTCACCATAACACAAGGACAGAATTACTAGAATTATCTTTTTCACATCATTAGAGATAGTGGCCCAAAAGTCAGCTCAAGACCCAAATTTCCAAACTTTAGTTTCTAACTCAGAAAATTTGTGCTTCTTTATCCTGTTTCTAGTATTAACCTGGTATGATCTGAATCAAAACACAGCAGAACACGGACAAGAGAACCAATCTTCCATTCACTGGTTTGCTATTTTAAATCCAGGAATGACAGCAGCAGTAACTGTGGAGCTGGAGGTGTGGGAATCAGCCCAGGGAGAACAGCATTAGCATTGGCTTTAGCGTGCAGGCTGCTGCGAGCAGAGGATTCAACACACGGGTTGGAGCAACCAGGGTGTTTGGGGAAGGGAAATCAAGCAGGTGGTGAACAGGAAAGCTGGATCAGTAAGTGGAAAAAAGCTGTCAGGGGAATCATTAGGAGCAGTTGCTTGGCCAGGTCCCATTTAGAAGCAGCAGCTGTGCCAGCCTGATGAGGGGAGGGGATCTTCTCCACGCCAGATGTGCACAGCGTGAGCTCGCCGTGCTGGCTGCCAGGCATGGGGAGGAATAAAGACGGGAGCCGTAGGGAGGCTGATATGGAGAAGGAGGGAAGCAGCTGCCAGGTTACTCCAGGAACCAGATGCTGTGCACAGAACAGCATGTACCACTGCTGCAGCCCTGTGATCTCTGAGCAGCCCCTGCCTAGAAGTAAGGAGTTAAATAAATGTCCGGGGGAAAAAATATTTCAGAGGCTGTAGGTGCTGATGAGGCTGATTCCATGCCTTTTTGATCACTTCCTGCAATCAAGATGAGCTGGTATATTCTGCTTGAAGTACAGCTTCATTTTATCACTGTAGAATACCTAAGAATTACTTATTGCACTAGGCACTGGTTTAAAACAGCAGTGAAGGATATTGGATTTTGTTCTGCTAACTACCTTACAGAAGTCTGATTTTTCTCTTCATCAGCTCAACTGTAATTCATTAATTCACTCAGAAGGGACATGTCTGACCCCTTCTGAGGCTGAGCTGTGATGAACACCACAGAACCCAACAGAACAAAAGTCTCAAGACAGTGCCTTGGGACTATAATTTATTTCATCTTCTCTTGGTGCCATGTGCTGCCTCTACTCTGTATTCTCATTTCTTTGGCTATCTTTTGCTGAAACCCTTGTAACATATGGTAGAGATTATATTTCTGACCATATGGGGAGGTCTGAGCTTTAGCTGGAATAGTAAAATTCAACAAGCTGTACTGTTTCTTCTCCTTCACTGCAATATTTCTGTATTTCGTAATTATTTTTCTGCATTTATAATTAAGATCCTGTTTTGCCCCACTTTCAACTGTTGTATCAGTAAAATACTCCCTCTGTCTGTTTAGGAAGGACTCAATTCTTCTTAAACTGTAGTTTTTTATACCTAAATCTTACAAGAAGAATTCTGACACCCCATTCCCCTATTGTTGCTCGTGGCGTACAAAAGTGCAAGCCTCTGAACTCAGCTAAGCTGAACCAGCATTTTCTTTACTTCTACTTATATTACAATTCATCAAAGGGAGCATATCTTGTTTATGGAGCTTCTTTCTGCCTCTTCAGAAATCACAATATAAATAAATATCTATTTTTATTTCTCCCAAGAGATCTAAGCTAACTGCTGTAATATATATAGAAAGTAGGAGCATGTTTTATGCAACAGAAAATTCTATCAGCAACATTGTACAATGAGAATCATGAGACAAAAAATTCATAGTGATTATACTATTATAGAAGTTTAATCTGCGTATTGTCTAAGGCACTCATGCCTCAAGAGACATCCACTCTTTTAAATGTATTCAATGTTTATGCCATTTTTAAATGTCTAAAGGGATAAAAGTAGGCACATACTAATACTTCCTAGTTGTTATCCACGGATTGAGTTATATTGTAATTGGTCAGAGAGGTCACCTAGAATTGAATCTGGATAGAAGTTGCATAGGGAAACAGTTTAAAGCAAAAAGATGCACATGCAAATGCAAAATACATTCTGCTAAATTGAGTAGATTTTCTTCTTAGTCCAGTAAAAACATAAAAATAACATGAATAACATTCTTAACATTATTTTTTTATCTTAAAAATTTTTGAAAACAGAAAAAACAAGTATGCATTAAGTTTTCTTAGGATATTTTTACACAGCTTTAAAGAAGTATTATATTGTTAAAATACTATGGACTACTTGTAATTATGTAGACTAACACTCTAGTGATCCACGCATTTAGACAAAAATACGATTCTCTGCTATATTATTATGATTATTAATATTGTTGTTCTAGCAAACACCTCAGCAAAATTCTATAATCACCTTGTGCTCCAAACTCAGATCTTTAGTACAGCTTAAATTTGTCTTCAATTTTGAATAAAATCAGTTCTTGAGCTTATAGTCTGAATTGCTAGCATGAAATAGAGAAGACCAGACTGTGGTCCCAGCTCGTGACACCTGAGTAAATAAGTCCTTTTTGAGTTTGCAGTCTGAATCAACAACAGCATCCACAAACTTCTCACTTTCACATGGGCCATTAGTCAAAAATGGAATCTGCTTTTCTAGCTAATAAGTCATTCTTTAATGGCTTGCTCCACACGCTCTTAAAACCCCCACAGAAAAGTTCTTTTCTGCTGGACACCAACCTTCTCTGACTGATTTAGTGCCTTCATTTCTCCCTCCTACTCCATATATAATTTGAAGTAGGCAAGGAAACACTGTAAAATGCTTGGTTGAAGCTGATGAAGCACAGAGCCCATCATCGAAACCAGAGGATAGGATTCCAAGCTGCAACATTAAGACAGCTTAACAGCAGCATCATTATTGAGTTGATCATTAAAAGATGAATTGACAGTGTTAGACAATATTTAAGATATATACCTTGTTTTTCACTGAAATCAGTATTTATATTTGTGACAATAGTTATCATATGCTTTTACTGGACTTAGCCTCTACCTAAAAAACTACTGTGGAGTGAAAAGGTATCTATTTAACTATAAACATATGATAGAAAGATGTCCAACATATTTGGACAATCTAGGCCTGATACAGAAAATATTTATTCAGATGCTTAATCACATCTGAAGAGTAAAATGGACTCAAATTTTCTTCATTTCCTTTATTTACATATAAGACTTGATCACAAAGACTGCAACTCACAAGAAACTTTGTGAACCAAGATATACACTGAGGTCAGCACAATGCACTTTAACAAGTGTTTTCAAGCTTTAAACATTGCTTCAGCTCTCACATGCACCACAGAAAGGGGAATTGCTGCATGAACTAGGGAACTGAGACAAGCCACTAGACCAGAAACTGCAAAATGTAAGAGGAAAGTAGTGCCTTACTCTGCCTTTATCAAGATGAAATGGAAATAAACTTGTTTCAGAGAAATTTGCATGAAGTATGTTTACCATTTCACTCCAAATCTAAGGTGGCTTAATACAAAAGCTTGCACATTTTGCAAGAATCCCTCCCACTAGAAAGAGGTAAAGATGATACTATATTGCAATTGTCGTAGATAATTCTGCCAATTATCATTTCAAAATAATGATCTATTTTGTTCTGAGAAGCTCATACTGCCTTAGTCAAATTGTGGTCATTAAAATTCCTGTGATGAATTTCCTCCAAAATAGTTGATTTTTTTATCTATTTGACCACCATCACAAACACCTAACTGAGGAGCCTGTGTGAAAGAGGGAAGGCAGAAACACAATTACCTGTACCCCAGGCTACTTCATCCAGCACTTACATTAAACACACATCGTCAAAGTAGCTCAGTTTCCTATTTTACATATTGCTTAGACATTTTTTCTGCAAGTAATCAGATACTTCAGTGGAATTAACCACACAACATACTTAAGTCTGACTTGCCAGTCTGACTTAGCTTTTCTTCTGCCTTCTGCCACAAGCCCTTACAAAAAGGAGTGAATCAGAGAAGTACCTGAAGGACAAGACTCAGAAATATTGGTATCACACAAAATTCCCTTAGCTTTTATTATTCAGCAGACTAATGCATTATGCATTCCAAACTCATTTATGGAAGTATCTTATTATCTACCTTTTACAAGAAAGAATACTTCCCTTGGTCCCAGCACCCTCTGCCATGAAAGACAGCCACATAACTACACCTTCTGAACTCATGTTGTGCCTCATCTCAGTTAAATATAGTGAGATGGTAAATATACACTTTATTTATACATCTCCTTACACTCAAAGCTCTTTGCATCGGCCGAACAGGAACTGCAGTGAAAGAGACCTTATTTTTTTAAGAGACCTTATTTTTTTAAGCTACTCAAGCCACTGATAAATGGTTGGGTTTTTCTCCAGAAGTTTCCTAAATATCCGTAAGAGCCTGGTTTAGAAAATTCTGCAGGAAATACAATGATTAATTTAGTTTTCCTTTTTCCTCTCATTCTCACCCTTTGCCTAAGAGCTGTCTTGGTAGTTATCCTCATCTGAACAGTAATTTAGTACATATGTTTATTCCCTCTTGTATACTTAAAGCATTTTATAGTTCCTAATTTCCTAGTTATAAGATTATACCCTCTGATTTCCATGGCTCCCTGCCAAATATAACAGTTCATTCTGTGTTATTTGAAAACATATGCAGAAGCTTTAGCAAGCCTGATTTGCCTTCAGCCTTTTATTTCTTTCACAGACGTTCTTTCTGAACAGACTGATGCCTCAGACTTCTTAAATTTGTTTCTTTTCTTCACAGACTCACTGTAGTCACACCATCCCTTGCAATATTGACTGCTTCAGAAACTGCTCACCAGACATTTAGTAAGGGTGGCTCCGAGCAGACATAAATTGTGCAGATGGTGTTCCATGAGCGTTCAGCTGCCGTGGCGGCGTTGCGAGCTCACTTCGAGGAGGAGGCTTTGGACTCCAAGTTCCCCTACCCTGTGAAAGGTACTGCAGTATCTGAGGATTTGCCTATGGGGCAGACTGCTGAATCCAGCAAAAGCAGCTGCCATGGTTATATTCCAAAACTGTTTTCCTCATGCCCAGCAGAAAAACGGTCTGCATTGGGTTTTGTCTTGCACATCACCCTTGCTATCAAGTTCCTTTACCTATTAACACATCATCTAACCCATGTCTATCAGAAATGTTTTAAAGATCTCATGCAGCTCATGAAAATCCTTTCTGAAATAGTTCCCACTAAAATCTATAGGGAACACTACAACTCTGACTTGAAGGACAGTTGAATACATACTCTGTGCTTAGCGTCCTTAGCCTCTGCCTCCATCTGCATAAACATTTCCTAGCCTGCCGTTTTTATTCTGCCCTCAGAGATCTGAAATAGTTTCCTGTGATTGCTCTTATGCCTTTCCTGTGCTTCACTTCAATCAAAGCTGTCTCTGCACGGGTAGCCAAACCACGTATCATTTCATCATTCCATCATAGCGTTCTTCTTTGTCTCCCACAGCAGTGCTGCAATCCATTTTAAAGTGTCTGCGACCCCAATAGACTGCACTGGGGGGGGGAAAGCACATAATGTATAATCTTGGAGAAAGGGAAGAGGAGACAGAGTGAAAAAAGGCCTAAGTTTGAGACTTTCTACTTTATCTAGTGAGGCAAGACCCCTACTACCTGCAGAGAAAGCAAAGCCTTCCCATGGAAGGAAGCTGGTGCCACCTCAGAGCATTCGTCCACCTTCCCACTCCTCTCTGCAGGTCACCTCAAAGGCACAGGCATGCTTTTGAAACCCGATTCAGACTGCAAGTAATGCTAGGAAGAAATCAAGAGGTAAAACTGTCCTGGGCCATGTAATTCAAATAAAAACACCTGCTGGTTGTTTTTCTCCTTAAGCCAAACATATTAATGGGACATTCTACCATGATTCCTCCACTCCCTTCAGCAGCTACATGAGGGATTTTGAAGAAACATCTGCATTTTCTCTGACCACTCAGCGATTTGTCCATGTTTCCTTTCACGCTCTGTTTTCACAATATTTTGTGAAAAATACGGATTTTTTAAAATTTTGTTTAATGAAGTTATACCCAGTTAATTTTTGTGCAGAACAGGGTGAACTGGTTTGAGCTCCCCAGCTCACTGTCACACACAACTGCCTGCTAAAGCACCACCCCCACAGCTGACCTGCACGCACACCTGTTCTGCACATCCATCTGGTGTGGCCATGGAGCCCCAACCTGAGCAGTACAAACATGCCTCCTGGAAAGCAATCCATGCTTCTCCTGATGCAAAACATTCTTCCTGTGCCATGCAGATAAAGTCTAACAGCTAATGAAGTAACAGGGAATAAACATCATTTGTGACCATGTATCTATTTATGGGAGTTTTATTATAACTGACTTTCATCTCTGATGAGATCAGGATGAGCTGAGTTCTGAGATGTACCCTAGAAGGTCTCAACTGTGGCACTTCAGTCCAGCTTCAGCTGCAAGTATCCTCAAAAACTACAACAAATATTTTAATTATGTTTTGAAGCACAGACTGTGAATAAAAAGCATGCTTGCTATGTTTCATATAGTAGTTTTGTTCAGAAGAGAGTCAGAATTTGAGTAGGAGTGACTAAAAATTAGTGTTAGGAAAGACAACAGTTTGTTAGTTGATAAACCTTAATCTGCAAATACTGCAAAGTTATTTGAAATGGCTACTGTTTGTGAAAATTAATTTTTCAAACAATATTTCTTTTCTTGACCAAATTATGTACCATTTTTTCCTCAAAGAAGGCTGAATTACACTGAGCATGAAAGCAATGAGGGGAAGCCACCCAGGGAAAAGTCTTTGACAAGGTGACCAAAATTAAAAGAACACCCACAGACTGTGAGTGTTTATCTCTGGATTGACTTTAATTTCATCAAAAGGCTACAATAAAAAGGTTTACAATTTTATATGAAAATCTATTGGCCTGTCAAGCTTATTATCTGACACCACTGTTGCAATACATTAAATTCTGCAGAAACAAGGCATTTGGTATCCTCATTAACAGCTACATAACTCCTTGGGAGACCGAACATTTGCTAAACACCAAGCTATGTTGCAACAGCACTTCTGAAATTCCTGCTTCCCAGCACTCACTTCCCTCTCAGTATACACACACTACTCTTCTCCCTGTGTGCACCATGCATCCCATGCAGGGAAGGAAAAGGAGATAAGCAGGTGGAGTAAATTACCTTTCCAAACTGAGGTGTTCTGGGATTTTCTACAAAGGAGAAAAATCACGTTAAACTATCCCAGATCTAGACAAGAGTAATCCACTTCTTTGACTAAGTTAATTTTGCTTGTGTGGTGGTTTACAGTTAGACACAGCCATTGCATATATGACACTGGTTAAAGCCCTGTCATGCTCTGTGCAACATACAGGACAAAATAATTCAGGGGGATTCACTGAAAGATTGTTGGGTCTCACTTCTGCACTCGAAAGTCCAAGGAACAGGACTGACGAAAGAAAAAGTGTTGTCAAATGTTTTGTAGTTCTTAAGTCTCACAACTACCGGAAAGGAGATACAGGGAAATTCTCTTCTGATTACTTGGGCTGGCTTTAATGCTGCTTTGGGCCAGTGAGCAGTACTAAAGTTACCTGAAGAGTACCATGACATAGTTGGGAGCTTGGGGCTCCACTAGGTACCAGCTGCTGTAATATTCAGGTATCTCCAAATATCTCTGTTACAATATAAGCTGTTGAGAATCAATTTAATGTCAGAGGTTGGACAGGAGGAAATTTTAAAATTTTATTTGGTAGTTTGCTTCTATAAAACCCCATTTTTCATTTTCAATGCTCTCACTATGTTTTATAACCTTGCTAAACTCAGGTATAGGCAGAGATGATGAGCACAAAGCTTGCATATAAGATGAATGAGCTTTTCTAGCTCTTGCTGATAAAATAAAAACTTCCACCTAAATTAGGTTGAAATACGCATCTATTCTCCTGCATTTATGTGGCTGTATTAAAGTGCCTCTTTGTACTTCAGTGAACAATTACAAATCATTTTACCAATTTCTTCAGACACTCAGGCATGCCAAGAGCTAATTAACTAGTGTGACAATTGCAAGAAGAAGCAACATAATTCAGTTTTTTAAATGGCTGGAAGGTATTTAATTTGAATAAAAGAGCAATTAAATAGCAGGAGTAATAAATGGTATTGACAGGTAGGATGCACATATCAGAAAGGTCGCTAACAAAGCACTTGCAGGTACTTTCAGAAACTCCTCTTTGGAGTTGTGAAATTGGAATTAATTGGCTGGAGCTGTTTTATAGACTATTTCACACATTTAATACCTTACAATCTATCGAGGTAATCAGCCATGTGTAAAGAACAAGTTTTGAATCGATTCCCTGATTAAGTAAAATACGAAGTTCTTTGTATGCAAAATGTAGAATGTTAATGCAGGATTCATCTGGCACAGTAGAATACAACTAGGAAAGACCTTTTCAGTGTAGTAAATCCCAGAATTTGTCCAAATTTGAGCGTTTGTTGGCACAGCTTAGAAGTAACTCCTGCTTTTGCCATGGAGATTTGCTAATATTAATCACTGGTCACGTAGATTTTATCTTGTAACAATGGGTATTATTTTACAACTAGCTTTTTTGTTTAGTAAGTTTAAAAAAGCTTGCAGTGTATCTTTTAAATACTAAAATTTACTAGTGGGGAAATATTCTTTCTCAGTACAATAAGAAATACAAGAATTAGTAAGGTCCACAAGAAGTCTGCAAACAGAATACAGGTAATGAGCTACAAATGACATTGCTCGGGAACACCAGCCCTGTGGGAATTGGATTTTGCTTGACATTCCACCTCAGCTGTCACTATCACGTTATGGACTCCAATTAATCTTTATCCAGGGCAGTCCACAATTCCTGCCCCCAGTTTGTGAGCTCCCATTATCATCCTTGCTTCAAGTCAAAGTATCTTGTAGAAGCAAAAACAGTTGGATAAAATACCTCATGGATTTGAAGGAAAGAATAGCTCCCTACCAGAAAAGGGTCAAATAAGCTTAGGCAAAGAGTCAGATCTGGTGACCACCATCTCCACCAACATGTGCTTTGAAATCCCAGACCCTCCCTAGACATCAAATAGTCTTAAAAAGATACTCCGTAAGCTCTGCGTAACTTGATGACTTCTGGGCCTCTCCTCCCTACACCTGTGGTCAAAACTGTGAAAGACAAATGTAAACAGTTACAGTGTAAAGAATCCTAACAAAATCTTTGGCCATGCTTTTTCCTTACTCAGTATTTGGTAGAATGACCCAGTGAGGACTCACAGACCTGAAAGCAAAGCTCAGTTTTCGCCTGAAGATGCTTAGGAAATGGGTAGTAGGGATGTTAGATCTGGGGGACCAGCCCAACTCCAGCCTAAAGGAACTGATGTCTTCTATGGTTCAATGAAACAAGACTTACATGTTTTTACACACGTAAAATTTCTTTTCCTAGCTGTTCATTTAAAAATGGTTAGAGGTTAAGAAAGACAAGTGCAAATTCTTCTCTGTATTAAATTAGATGAGAAGGATTCTTAAGTACTAGCTCTTTCTGAAAACAGATGGGCTTGATAACAGTATACTCTAGTTGGGCAAACACTTTGCACTCCTGTTCCTATATAAAGCATCAAGCATTATTTAAGTTCTATGCTGGGAATGTAAGCACAGTATGTTGTTAAGTCAGCAGTAAAACAATTTTTACATTTCATTATGATACAAAAATCACATACATGAACATTAGAGTCAGTTGAATTTTTGCTCAACTATCCTTGACCAGTACTCCTTGCAACAAGACCAATATACAAAGTAATTCCTTATCTTTTGGGGAGACACTAATTTACCACAAATCTCCTGTTCCCTAGTCTGGCCAGTATGTGTCTTCAGGAAAAAAGAGCATCAGCTTTGAACCAGTTATCTTCTCAAGAGGATAAGTGATTTGGTAAGAATAAACCTGGAAAAATTCTGTGTGTTGGACTAGGCATCATGTGACCAACAGGAACATGATTATCTGTCTAGGGGATGGGCAGTGTCAAAAAGTATTTTTCTGGTTTGTTTGGATTATTGCAGAACAAACTAATAAATTCGTAACATACTATTACATAAAAACTGATACTAAATACTTCCCTGTGTTCTTCCCACTGACAACATGTTCTTTACAGCTTTTTTACTTGCTAGCCATCCTTTGATCTTGAAGCTACAGCCTTTTGTGTTATAAGCA
>VWYI01047343.1:0-22080 GCA_013399455.1 Anthoscopus minutus
ATCTTTGCCTGAGAGCACCTTAATTTCAAGATTATAAAAATTTGGAGGGAGGGTTTGGTTTACATTTTTTTCTCCATTTCAAGAGAGGTTTCTGCCTTCCTTAGAAGACACCTGTCTTTTCAAACCAAAGACACATGTAAAATCAGCTACTTGAAGGAAATGGTATGACTGGGAAAAAATTTCAAAAAAAAAAAAAGGTAAAAAAGAGCTCTTCCCTGAAAGAAAAAGTTATAACCAAACTCCATGGAAAAAAAATAGTCTGGAGATTCAAACTATCCTGATCATCCCATACGGGAAGTCCATCCTTCCCCAAGGTCATTCTCACTTTTTGCCTCCTATGAAGTCCATTTACAGTCTTTTTTTGTGCGCTTATGGAAGGTGTGAAAAGGAAATATGTCTGACTGAGCTTTCTCTAGCTAGGATCCGATTCACACTTTTCACCTAATCCACAAATTTGCAGCATCACTTTACACCTATGGGCAGAGCATTTGACTGTGGAAACCAAAATGTTAACTTGGTGGCCTTGGACTGTCCTACATTTTTTTTTTTTGGTGTTGGGACAGTAAAACTGGGTAAGCCAGATAGCAAATATCAAAGGGCTAGTTCTGTCACTTTATGAAAATACGGGAGTACTGTTAGTGCAACCCAATGAAGAAGTTACATCTTTGGATTAAACAGATCCAAAATATGAAGTATTAGTGGATTTGGATGAGAAAATGATGAAGAGATATGTTATCCCAAATGCCTAAGCCGCACAAAGATATAGCATAAAACATGAGGCACAGTGCCCTTGGTTCATGTGTTAGCTTGCATGAGCTGAGAAAGAGGCAGTATAAGAAAGTGTATGCTACCTTTCATATCCAAAGCTGGGGCAAATAGTCATCAAGAAGCAGTTGATGCTGGTACTGATAAAGGAGATCAGTCCATGCTGTGTCATGGAGCAAAGGATCAGAGAGCAAAGGGGACAAAGACTACTCAGGGGTATTATA
Organism: Anthoscopus minutus; assembly: GCA_013399455.1. Taxonomy (NCBI): domain Eukaryota; kingdom Metazoa; phylum Chordata; class Aves; order Passeriformes; family Paridae; genus Anthoscopus; species Anthoscopus minutus. Next base: position 990 of record VWYI01047343.1, read on the forward strand.
TAGGGGTGACAAGTCTAATTGGGTGGGCCTTCCTGAGAGACATTGTCCCCCAGGCAGTGAGTTTGGTGGAGGATGGAGAAGCAGCTTTAGCAGCTTGAAGGAAAGAGAATGAATGATCACAGCTTTTTGCTAGGCTTTTCCAGGGTTGGCATGGCATGGGACAACAAGAGAGGAGAAAGTTTAATAAGTGGGTACTTTAGCATGAGGCTTTTAGTTTTGTACATGCAGGGGATTTTATATGTTTCATTCAGGAGCTATTTCTGAGCACTGTCACAACATAAACTACATAGGCAGTTCTCAATAAGATAAAGTTACCATCCAGGAACAGGGAGCCCAGAACAAATCAATATATAATGTACGAGTCATCAGCAAACCACCTGCTTAACCAGTGTCTAACAGCCTGTCGCCAGAAATAGAATACAGGAGACTAACATGGGTGTAAGAGATTCTGCACTAAATAATTACAGATTAAGCTACAGCTAACGACTGGTAGTTTGTCTCTCATCCATTTTTGTACTGCCTTACTGTTGCTGTCATCATACATTTTACTTCAATTGACAGAAAAAGAGAAAGCTAGACATAGACCTTTTTGCAGGGGTATAAATTAGAACCTAGGTTTCAGTGTAAGCTGAACCCAAACTGGACACAGCTGAAATATAGGCAGCAGAGTTTAATTTTAGTAGTCCTTCAATGCCATCATATCTCCCAAGACTGTATTTTCCAGACTCTCTATTGCCCCTCCTTTTCCTCCAGCTTACTAGAAGCCGCCTGCTTGTTTCTAGCAAAGCTGAAATCCAATATATCACAACATTCTCCATTGCTTCACTTCTCTGCAACAGCCTGAAAAGATACCACCTGAATGGACTACTTGCTGGGCTGAGTGCTCAGTCCTGGGTGGTCACCTGTGAGAGAAGGGGAAACAATGTGGTATGAGTAAGCACACTGACACCTGCATGGGTGTCATGACACAGATGAAAACAGACATGGAAAGATGGCAAAGGAGAGGCTTGGGCAGATGTGTGTCCTGCTTTGGGGCAGGTTAAAAACAATTAGACCACCTCACTATCTGCTTTACAAGGCAATGTACTGCAACAGCAAGAGATGCCATAGGACTGTCCCAGAGCAAGGTGACTGACAAGGCACATGGACAAGTGTTGATACAGGATCAAAGCAGAGAGACCAGAGTCCTTGTGAGAGCCCTTGGCAAGAGGAGGACCAAAAAAACCATAGACCTCGGGACAGATTGTGTGATTAAGTGGAGCCAGAAATAATTGTTTTAAAGATCTGGGACATGGACTCAGAATAAATGTAGCAGCAGAGTTGGATCTATAGCAATGTATAAGGCAACTGATGCATTTTTCAGCATAAGACAGGACATGGTGAGCCATGGTCTACGTGAGTATACATTTCTTTCGAGCAGGTCAGTGTGCTGTTAACCAGATGTGCCAATACCACTGATGCAACATTGTCCCACACAGGCCCTTTCAAGTCCCAGGGCTTATACTGAATGAAAACATTGACAGGAATACTAGTCTCCAAAGGTTTACATCCTGCTATTTGAGAATAATGCAGAAAGTTGGAGAAGAAATATTTTTTAACCATCTTCTAATTCTTGGTTTCAACACTACCTGGATGTTCACTCCCTTTGTTCCTTAGTCCTGACTGGGTACTTCATTTTTTTATTATTTTTTTTATACAGATGACAGACTTGCTACAAGCTCTGATATTCACAAGCAGGATGAATGTTCAACAGCTGCCAGCTAGCTTTCCCTATTCATTCATATGATGATCAGTCAACAGGTGCTGAAATTTGCTACCCATGCATGTGTGCAAACTAGCAAAGCTTTGAACCCCTTGCTGGAGAAGTCTCCTGATCTTCTCACAGATGTTATGCAGATGCACTGTGTTACAGTAAAGATGAGCTGCTTCCAGTGGTCTTTGCTAGCAGAATAGACATGCCTTCAGTGCACCAGATGTATGCACTAGCAGCAGCTCAGAATATATAAACTACTGGCTCTCAGTAGATTTCAGCATTTAACTTCTGGGACTAGAGCAATGCAGTCTGCTTTTCTTTAAAAATAGATACACAGCTTTCAGTTCCAGCAATACAGCCTCCATAGCCTGGTTGCTGGAGCCCATTTACTCAGTGCAGCCAAGGGCCAGGTGAATGACTCAGTGTGAGAGCAGCTATCGCCCCCTCTGTAGTAAATCAGCATTGCCAGAAAGCGCTGGAGTAGAAGTGAGATAGTCACAGTGTGTGGCCTTCTGGAAGTAGTGAGGTGATGGGCCCATCCCGGAAATGCAGGGAGGCACGTCTGAGAGTGAGTAATGGCTATCAACCTCTACTCCCAGTCATGCTCCTGACACCTTCTGATCCCAGAAGTGAATGAGCTTACCTGGTAACCAAAGTCAGTAACAACAGGACTTCACTAATAAGCACAGGCAGCTCACACCTCAGGGCGGTCATCTACAAATTGCCTTCAGAAGGTGGTAGATATTCCTGAATAGGGTTTTTCAAGATTTTCTTTGACCAGGACAGTAGAAAGCTTTCTTCCCTAGTAAAATAATTAGGCCTGCACTAAGAGTCTTAATCCAGCTTGGGCTATGGAAAACAAAACACTTTGTCCCAGATCCCATTTTGAGGTGTTAAACTGTCACATTTTTTCAGAAATAGAAGTCATTACAGACAAAGCCACTCTGCCAGCTTTTCTTAAACCTCTCCTGTTAACTGCTGCTGGGGGGTGTAATAAAGAAATTAATAAACTCAGCAGGTAACACAAGTTCCAGTCTCAGTAACACAGACAAGCTTCAGGAGGCTAATTGTGGCAGTAAGGGCTTGAGGATCCCTGCTCAGAAGTTTCTCAGATTTGTATTGCATCCTAAGAGCTCACTGATAACTTCCTCTTTCCTATACTTCTGTTAATCCTTTCTCCACTGCTATGGTTTCTGCCTCTGGTATTTCACTGAATTATTTTCAGCTTTTTGACCTGCCTCAAGATGCACCTCTTACCATCAGCAGCCTTCAAGATGTACCCTGTAAGCTGTCCTTCTGTTGAAAAGTTCTCTATAAAATGTAAAATGCAATAATCTTCCTGAAACTGATATGCAAACCTCAACAGCGATTTATTCTCTCTCTCCTGCAAGCATAGTTTAGACATACAGGATCACCCAGTGTTTCATTCCCATGCCAGCACTCAGCTCCACACCTGAGTATAGGCATTTGTACTAGTCTTCTAGCCAAACTCTTACTCCACTCACACCCTCAGTTTATCCTACAAATCCACACATTTGGAGCCATGCCAGACTCACTGCTGAAGTTGAAGATGTGTTTGGGAAGCTGGAACGGTAAGTCAACCTTCAGAATGTGAAGAAGCTGCAGTGAGCCCATTTCCATCTCCTCTCCCCACTCTGAGACCTCTACCTCCCTCACCCACACACAAACACTGACAGCTACTTTCCCTCCTACCTGCTCATAAGAAATCCTGCCTCTCACAGCAGCTGTGTGACTCTGAGGCCACCAATGTACTTGGTGTGTAACAGGCTTTGAAATCTGGGATGGAGAAACCCAAAGACTGTGGGACAAGTCTTGCCATACCTGCTGCTGGATGGCTACTCCTTTTGCTCCTCCACTCAGCAGTGGCCCCACACCATGCAGCCCATTCCTCTTTCTGCACTGCTAGTACCATCAACAGTTGTGCAGGAGCAAAGTAAGGATCAGCAGCTGGAGTTTTCCAGCTGCTCCCACTGCGGCTTGGGGTCATGAAGTTTAGGTGCTGCAGCCTGTCTCTCATCCAGTCTGCTCTCCACTTTCCTTCTCAACTACAATGCTGTTGTGCAGATCAATTTCTTTCTCTTGCTGCTGGGCCAAGGTTTCTCACCATGGCTGGTACTTTGTCAGAAGCATCTCACTAACTACTGCTTCACTTCCAGATTCTGAGCCCTAATTCCCCCAGTTCCCTGGAAACCATTCTTTCATGGCTTGCTGCTTGGATTTCTTATCTGTTGCTTCTCTTCAAATGTCTTGCCTGACTGAAAAAAAATGGGGTATCCTGGCTTTAGCAGAAGCCTGCTAGAGTGAAGAGCTTTGCAGCTTGACACAGAGGGGTACAGAAATCCCCTGCTGAGTTTCTAAGGAAAATTCAAAGCCTCAGCATTCTCCTTACCTTCAACAAGTACCATTTCCTCACTCTCTGGCAAATACTTCAGCACCTCCAAACTGGAGTAGCAATTCTGCCCTTTGGGTGAAAGACTCCTTCAGATCTCTGTTTTCATCCCAGGGAGAGAAGAGTACATCACACTGACTCAGGTACATTACTGCAAGAGGCAGGACAGGATTCTCCAGCAGCCCCTCACCAGTTTGCCTCCTCTTCAGTATCCGTTCATGGCTAGTAGCTGCTCTTTTGACGTGAGGAACACTACGCTGGTCAGGGCCACCTCCTTCTCCAACCCTTCCTGCTTGTATCCTGCCATCACCTTGATGTGACAGGCAGAGTGTAAAATGCTTGGGGCTCTCTGGAGGTGTGACTCCCTGTCTGGAGTCAGAAGGTAGCACACATTTAACGGGATGGGCAGAAGGTTTGAGGACCACCACAAGCACTGGTCAGCCCAGCAGATGTTACTGCATGGCAGAATAGTTGTGGTTGGCTGAGTCCAAGAATCTGTCCAGTCATTTCCAGCCCAAAACTGGAGGAATGCATCTCAAAGGAACAGCAAGGGAACTGAGCACAAACGTGGTAGCTCAGTTATATGGTATAAAGGAAAGCTGTTAGTGTGCACACAGCAGGAGAAACTGTGCCATGGGTACAACTGTTAACACTTTAAACTTGTTTTATAACAGCATCAGGCAAATCTGAAACAGCTGCTCTGTATGCTCTTCAATTTCAGTTGCAATGTTGTTTTTTTTTTATTCACTGTAAAATAAATTTGTGGTGGTGCTGCTGTTTACAAAATTACCCGAACTGCACTTAGGGCTTCTAACTTCTGATCTTGCTGTGATCACTTGGATACCATAAACGGCAGGATCAGGGTTTGCTCTGCTAAGTTGGTGCCACAGCTGTGAAAAAGCTAAATGCTGGATACATTATGGAGGGAAGCAGGCAGGGGCAGCAAGGGAGAACTGTCGGCTCTCATTTCACGTTCTCTAAGACCTTTTGTCATTGAACTACCAAACACTTTTTTGTAACGCCAAGCAATTAAGCCTCCCTGACACGGGGGTGTTTATGAGGGAATTGCTGCTCATCTCAGCCACGCTCAGAAACACCAGGTCAGAAGTCAGAGAATTAATAAACCTATTGAGGTGCCAAGAAATATGTTCAGTTGCTGCACTCCTGGGGCCGACATCTTCAAAGCAGTGGAGGAAAGAGCAGAAATAGCTTATATTCAGATTACCAGGGGCAGGCACCTTTCAATCTAATGAAGGGTGAACTTTTTCATATTTATACAAGGTGAGAGTTTTATAATGCTTCGTGATCTGTGTTGCAGTAGGATCCAGAAGACCTAGGTGCAGATAAGATCCCTTTGAACAAGGCATATGAAAATCCTGAAGACAGGTAAAGAAAACAGAAGAAATATATAAATATTACTAATATTCTACCTTTCTAATATTTTACTGTTCCATTCAACCACATTCTTTCCACCTAAGCTGCTTTTTCAAATGGAAGGACATGTATAGTGCTTATCCATGCAATTTGTAACCCAAGTAGCTGCAGCAAAGATGATTTGGGATACCACTGCTAAGCAAACCTGGACACTGTGGCAGAGGAAGCAGGTGGGAGGTGCTTATAGGAGCACCCAAGGCATGAGTTCTGCAAGACGGCACAGACTCTGCATTGGTTGCTATACTGGGAGTTGAGCAATGTGAATGCTATTACTAGATCTGCAGGTGCCTTCTTGTGTGACCCGAGGCAGCTTGTTTCACTTTCCAAAGCTACTTTCCTCCTGGTAAAATTGCCGTCACAATGCTTACCTTTTTTTTTTTTTTAAAGAAGTACTGGAGATCATTTGCTAAAAAGAACAGTCAAAAGCTAAGAATGGTATTTGCTGAGTCTGCCATCCAGCATCAGGAAATGCCTAGCACAAATTCAGCATTACAGATTCCTATGTCTCATGGTTTCTAATAATGAAAACTTATATAAAACTTCTATATCCTATATAGAAGATAGAGCCATTGCACAATTTAGGTTGGAAAGGACCGTTAAAATCATCTTCAATCATTAACCCAGCACTGCTGCTAAGCCATGTTCCAAAGTGCCACATCTACTCGTCTTTTAACATCTGCAGAGTTATTTTTGCGTGAGCCATTTCAGTATTCATCACTGTCACCCCAGTGTGTGACATCACTATTCACTTCTGTTTTCTAGGCATCCTCACTCCTTTTACTAAATCATGTCTAATATTCTGATTTTTAAATTTGAAATATATTATCTGGCATTTTTAGACTAGCCTAGAATGTTTGTTTAATTGCATTCCAGTTTTTCCATCTGTGGTTTTTGTAAAGTGCCCTGGATTACATAAGGGGCAGGAAGGGGAAGAAATACACGTGTGAAAAAATAGAAGTATTATTGTCTCTGGGTTAGACATAATAATGCAAATTGAAACTGGTTAAGAATTTTCTCTTTGACCTTGGATCCTCCATCCAGCCATTAATTGCAAAGAAATGGCACTCTCTTAGTCACAGTAATAGCAACAACAGCAGTTTTTCATTTCTGAAAACACCATCCAATAAAGACTCATTTACCAGAGTGCCGTCGAGATTATTGTTTCCATCTGAGCAAATGAAACCGAGGCACAAAGAGATTTAAAATAACCAGAAGAATGTCAAAGTCCCAGCTCCAAATTCTGTGTTGTAACTATTTAAACTTGTTCTTTAGTTTTCAAGCTTATGTTTTAAAAAGACAAAGTTACAAAAACCTTCTAATCTGTGTGACTCATAAATTGGTAATTCATGGCTGGTAATTTTTTTTTTTTTTTTCTTTATCAACACAAGCAATGTTGAGAGCCAAGATGAGCTCAGCTTGCTTTCTTTAATCTGGAGACCTCCTTCAAACAGCAAAGAAAACTGAGTTGGATTCATTGAGGCCAAGCCAGAGGCTAAGGTGTGGGCACTTCTCTCTTCAGACAGCTTTCACTGACACCTAACTTAAACTAAATGAATAAGAAAATGCTGAGGCATTCAGGCAGATCATACCCAGCCAGGCCAGGTGCATAAAAAACCCAGGGTATGCGTTTCAAATGGAGAAAATGAAGCAAGCTATGCAGTGAGGAGCAGGCACTTGCAAGCTTGACAGCCTCAGTCCCGATTTAGCCACCTTTGGCACAGTTCAGCCACCAGATCTATGTTGCTGACTTCCAGCAGGTTAATGCCTTCATGGTCTGCAATCCATGCCCTGGGCTCTAGTGAATCATTGTAATCGTTCACCTTTATTGTTTGCAATGGCTTGAGCTCAGACATGTCCTCTCCACTGCCCTTTTCCACATGCTCATTTTATTTTGCAGCCTCAGTACAGGTCTTAACAAGAATGATCTCCCAAAAGAAATGATTTCACTAAGAATATCTGCCTACTGAAGAGGAATTAAAAAGTGGTGATTATTTCAATCAGTTCAAGAGTCTCAAACAGACTGGCATCACGAGTTACTTTTATAATTTCATGGTAATTTAAATCTCAAGATGAGAAGGAAGATATACAATACTTGTGACATTCTCCACCTGCTCCACTCTATGGTTGTGCACATGTATTTCAGTCAGGCAATCATGTTTATACTAAAATAAATCACTCCCAAATATTCTGATTATATACAGGTGTAACCTTTTCTAGCATAAAAAAAAGGAGCCCTTGAGAAACAATGGTATTTAATTGATGCTTCTAAATTTGGTGGAGTTTTACCTCCTGATTCTGTGAGGTCTGTTATCTCATCTAATCCTGCAATGAAGTCCTGCTGAGAATGAGCTAGAAGTGAACCTCAGTGAGAGGTCAAAATCAGACTTTACCATAAGAACACTTTCTGCATATGTCCTAAGCATTTATCATCTTAGAGACACCTGTTTGTATTTTTTACAAAATTCTGTGTTTGCTAGTAAATACCTTGTGACAATTTTAAGTAAGAATGTATGGATATAATCCTTCCCCAAATGGCCAGACAGTAAACATTTGTTTTTTTCAAGTATTTCAGCATCTGCAGCCTGTATTTAGGCTGCTTTTCTCTTTATTCTCTGAATTGCTTGCAAGAATATGCGTGGAGAATAGCTGCAGGGTCAATCATTAAAACAGATTAGCACCTTCCCCATCTCTTTTATGCATTCAGATATGAAGAACTAAAATTGCATGAGCTGTTTCTCTTGTTATGTACTTAAACTGTTGCTCACTACTCCAGGCATCACTCTTCTCCAAATTACCTTCTCATTACTCAGGTTTTTCCCCCTCACCTAATTCATGTTTACAATGCATATTTGCTTCCAGATGTTTTTTCCAAACATGCTTTCCTGTATCTAGACCATTTGATAAAACGTTCGGCATATGAATATTCCCAACCCTGTCTAACTAATATGCTACCTATCCTTCCATATGTTTCCTGACTTCTGTTTATCCATTTGTCTGTGGATGCTTCTACATTGTTGAGAAAGTATCCAGGGCCTGGACGCTGGATCCAAAATGAAAAATGTCAGAGAAAATGTCAGCACTGAAACTCCTCAAGTGCCAGAGGCCGGCTCAAGAGGAGACCTGTTGGAGGGAGACCCCATGCACTGAACAGAGGTTGCAATACCCTGCTCACGACTGCATTAATTTTAGTTCAGCTGAACCAGTTTTCTCCTCACCAGCCTTTAAAGAAGCGTTGCTCAGCTGTACTTCTCCTTGCTTCCACATTTCAACACAAAAACAGACTTTCTGGTGGTTGCAAATGGATGGATAGCAGACACGACTCAAAACATTAAAGGGTTTAGAAAAGCACGTGCAGATTAACATACTGAATTTTCAGGAAACAACGCTGAACTGATACATTGGTAATTTTCTGTTGTCTAAACAAAGTAGGAAACATCACAAATATACAAAACCAGTGTTGCAAAGGTCATATTAAAAAAAAAAAAGGCCAAATACATTATTACAAACATGGCATGAAATCAAAACACATGCTCCCTTCTTCTGGATCCCACAGTATTCAATTGCACTATAATCTTGAAGTCTATCAAGTGTATGCTCTTGAGATTATTCTTCAATAGGGCATTATTAGCAGCCAGAGTTAGTTGTTCATGTATCTTCATTGGCAGCATGCTTAGTGTTTGCTTTGTGTAACACCATTGTCCCTAAATTAATGCTTTCCTTTTGTTTAACTTTGGAGTGAAGTACCACACCCTTGCAGGGTTTTAAAAAATCTGAACTGCTTGGAAAACTGCAGTTTTGATATTACCCCAACATCACTTTACAAAATTATAGAATGGCCTGGGTTGGAAGAGACTTGAAGAGAGATCACCTAATTCCAACCTTCCAGCCACAGGCAGGGACACATTCCACTAGATCAAGTTGCTCAGAGTCCCATCCAAGCTGGCCTAGAACACTCTCAGGGATGGAGCATCCACAGTTTCTCTAGGCAACCTGTTCCAGTGCCTCACCACTCTCTCACAATTAAATATTTTTTTCCTATTATCTAACCTAAATCTACTCTCTGTCAGTTTAAAGCCATTCCCTCTTGTCCTTGTCCTACATACCCATGTAAATACTTTCCATCTTTCTTCTAGGCTACCTTCAGCTGCTGAAAGCCAAGGTTTATTTAAAAAGACACAAGAATACTGAGCAGAGAGAATGCTTCTCTACATTTGTAATAGTTGAAAGCTAACTCAGTATGTGCTTACCTTAACAGCAATTACAGACATAAAGCCTATCACATCATCTTTAAGCCACTCCTTAACTGAGGAGAGTTTACAGCCTCTGGTAGTAGTGCAGGCAACCAGCACAAAAGAGACCATTTCAGTTTCCAGCTGACTTAGTGGCTTAAAGGTCTGAGTTAACAAGGCCAAGGCTATGTTTTTGTATGTGCTCACTTCTCTTGGTATCCTCACTAGTGTTGCCTCAGCAGCTCAGCTTTGTACTCAGAGAGTTTAGGCAAGGGACTGCCCTGGTGCTTCAGTGCACAGGGTAGTCAGCAGTTGGGAGTCAGGCAACCCCAAACTAGAATAGTTTGATAAAATCACCACCATTAATAAACTGTCATGAACCAGCCTTTTCACAAGAAGTTTACATGATTTCAATTAAATTCCAACCTTTTTTAAAAAAAGCATGTGTGCATATATACTTTGCTATTGCTTTTTTCTGACATGAATTAATTTGATAGAAGATGCTTTAGGAAGCTTAAAACTAAACCACAATATATTTGTCAGAATTAATTAGTTGTTCACAAAGATTCACATACTCTGATCTTCATTAATAATGTTTATTATTTTCAAAGTTTAATAACCTTGAAGTGCAAAGCAAAAATCAAAGTATAAGACAGGCATCAGCAGTCAGGAATTTATCAAAATTCCACCTTCATTAACTCCATACAACATTTTCCAGTCAAATTTCTGGCGGAGTCGGTCAGCAATATTTCCATTTCACAGAACCAAGATATAGAGTGCAAGGCTGTAACTTGCTCAATACTATTGGATAAATCGGTACCAGAAGTACAATCCCCATTATTGAGCTCTCAAGTCCAGGTGCTGGAAATTCCCCTCTATTTTCCTGTCAAAGGCGGCAGCCAGTAATGACCGCGCCCACTGTGCTCTTCCCTCTCTGCCATACCTTACCTCTTGCAGGTCCCAGAGAACGGGGCCAGCGCAGCCAGCCCACAACTCCGTGTCCTCACGCAGCAAGTGGTGTTTACCACAAGGCGAGGAGACCCCTCTGAGTACGTCAAACACGTACACGGCTTTATTTCGGAGTGAGGGTACCAAGGACGAACACCTACAGAATAAGAAAGCAAACAGAATGCCAAACGTCGCCCTCGGGGCCCTTTAAGCGGAGCCCAAAGGAAAAAAGTCCCTGTTCTCACCCTGCACCGCACCGGAGCCCCCCATAGCCGCCCAGCCTCCGGGGAGAGCTGCCGAGCGCGCACAGCCGGCCTATCCCCAGCATACTGCGCCGGCAGCGCCCAGGACAAGTGAAAGGTACTCAATATCCTCCCTCGGCGAACCAGCTCCCAGCACAGGGGGAGCGGCAGCCCAGGATGGACTCAGCTCGGCCCGGCCCCCCGGGACCCGCTCCCTCCAACAGACTTCCGCGTCGGGGGCTCATCTGCGCATGTGCAAACAGCACCGGCACCCGCCCGCCCCTCACCCTACCGGCCGTCCCTGGCTGTACCACTGTGTGCCCAACGTATGGGTAGAGGCAAAAGAGGGCAGCGACTCAACGCACCTCTGCGGGCCTCAGCCCCGCCTGATACTCGTCATTAAGAATCCTGTTCTCTTCTCGAGCCTATGGGTGCCCTCCAAACGCGCTTCTCACACAGTTCCCGCACATGACCTACCCTAACTTCCCCCGGGAATGTGCTGTGGTACATGCCACTCCCTGCTGATTCCGTGGCTTGACGAAACCATCGCTCTCAGAACGGGGGGAGCCAGAATACCGAGGAGAGGCACGCATTGTTACGCGAGGGGCAGAGCGGCGTTCCGGGGAGGGCGGGCGCGCGCCGCTGCGGCACCGGGGCGGTCACCGGCACCGGCGGGCGGACGGAGCCGCCGCACAGAATTCCGCGTCTCCGTGCCGCCGGCACTCCGCTCCCCTGCCCGCCCCATCGGCAGGGTGCGGCCGGGCCCCCCCGCGCCNCCGCCCCGCGCCCCTGCCCCACCATGGGAGACGCCGGCAGCGAGCGCAGCAAGGCGCCCAGCCTGCCCCCGCGCTGCCCCTGCGGCTTCTGGGGGTGAGCCGGGCCCGGGGCTGGGGCGGAGAGGGACGGAGGGGGGCGGGCGGCCAGGCGAAGGGAGACGTGGCGGGGGGCCGCGGCCGGGGAGGCCAGGCCAGGTCAGGTCAGGTCAGGTCCTAACACCGAGCGCTGGCAGGTCGCAGAGGCCGAGGCCGCAGCTCGCCGCGGGGAGGGGGCGGCCCCAGGCCCCTGCCGGGCGAGCCGCGGGGGTTGCCGCCCTCGGAAGAGGGATGTTTCCCTGGCTGTGGGTGTCGGGTCCCGGGGGACCTGCACCGCGGTGTCGGTGGCGGCGGCGGCTCCTGGCTTAGAGGCAGTGGGTGCTCCGGGGGGAGGTGGCTGCGTTAGCCCCGGGCGCGGAACGGGAGGGAGTGCCTAGGCCGCCCGCGGCCCCCCCTCTGCCCGGACACCGCGGCCTTCCCGGCAGCCCGGCGGGGGAGGCCTGACCACTTCCCCAGGCACGCAGGTTTCCTGGAGAGGCGTCCCCTCCTCTGGGGCTGTGGGCTGCGCTTCGGGGCCTGCCTTTAGCTCCTCAAAGGCGCAAATGAGTATTGCGGCCCCCTGGGTGCCCTGACGGGTGTCCCTGACACATCCCTGCCCTGTGCCCGGGAACGGGGAGCTATCGCTACAATTCACACAGGGCAGCATAACTAATGAGGGAAAAGGCTAAGGACAAAAACATAACTTCTTTCTCCCCCTTATGAAAGCGAAGTGGTTCATAATAGATAAGGCCCTTACTAGCTGTTTGCTGATACCGTTTTAGGAAGAAGGAAGTAGGGGTCATTTCTGTTTGCCAAAGGTGAAAAAAATGAGTAAACTGTTCCTTCCTAAACTACCACATCTAGGGTCGTGTCTGTTGAAGATATTTCCCTTACTTTTTTTTTTTTTTTAAATCAGATACACAGTGGGAGATAGTATTCTAGCAGATACACATTGTCATAAAATGTCTTTAGTGTCTATCACAGGAACATTACTCCCTAATGTTCTTATTTATGGAAAATTCAAAGAATATGTGACTAAATAGACTTTTGAGGGCCCACCTGAGATTTACACTTGTCTGTGATTCTTCTTGGGATTTATGTCATGCAATTTAAGGTACTCTGGGGAAGTGGAGGCTGAGAGAAAAGAGATGCAGTAAGAATGATTTAGTGATGTATGTGCATTTGGTTGGTTTATTGAAGTGGCAGGATTTTAAATGAAATCTCATTTTTGAGTTATGACAGACGCCTGAATTGCAACAAATGTCATGGCACTGTTGGGAGTGATCTTGCAAGACAGATTGTAAATACATGGTCAATTATTTTGTTTATTTTTTTTGTTAGGCTCCCATATTTGGGTCTGATATTTTTTGTTAAGTAGTGGAGAACAAGATTTTGCTATCTCTAATGTAGTGCACTGATTTCTGTAACATGATACTTATGGGAGAATTGTAGAAAGTTGAAAGTGAACTTTTTTTTTGGGCTCAACTTCTTGGCTAGTTTAGCATGTTTTGATAATGAGAAGAAAATCTGGTACTTTGTGTTCAAGGATCTGCTTAATGGTTACAGGAAAACCCATTGCCTTTGAAGCTGCTTTTTTTTGAAACATGCTTCCCTTGCACAAGCAGATATCAAGTGATATTTTTTGCCCTCGCCTTTATTTTCCCTTCAGAATGCCGTCCATGCAGGGGTGTTTTCATATGATTATTTTGAAAGACAGCAGTGTGGAACAAAACACTCAGTTTTTTCCTCACTAATACACTGAATGAGGTAGCCTGTTTTTCAGTCTCTTTAAGTGTCTACCAGGTGCATTTAAATACTCAGTGGCAAACTAAATATCTGTTTTTCCACTTAAACAAACTGTTCAATCAGTTTCCAGAGTTGATTGCTGTACTTTTCAGTCCTGAAAAAGCTTAAGTGAGTACATGACCTTATTTACCTAGGCCTTGCTAGTGCTTGAGTGTATTGCCTGGTAAATCGGTGCAGATGTGCCTTTCTATTGAAGTTGCATTGTCAGGAGTTCTTAAGGGGTTACAGTTTTATGCCAGGTTTCTGAAGAAAGTAAGTCCTGATGGGGAAAAAGACTTATATTTGTCTGAAGTTGAAATTCTGCTGCTCTAGATTTCAGCTGGGGTTATGGCCAGCAATATGTCTTTAGACAGTGTCTTACCTGTGACTTTGATATAATCTTATTGTCTGTCAAGTCACGTTTTAGAACAACAGGTCCAGGACATTTAAAGCTATGAAAAGTTTTGAAACTTGTAATTTAATGTAGTAGTTTCCATTGAATTTGTAAGTAAGGTAGTGTAGAGGAACAGTATTGCTTTATGTTTTCTGGTCCCTGTAAGTGTAATGGTTGAGAACTCTTTCACAGTTCTTCTTGAGTGAACCCAGGCCGGGTAAGCTACAGAGCAATTCTGTGTCTGGGGGTCAAACAATAAGGCCTAGATTTTACCAAATGAAAAGATGATGCATTTTTTTGTTGTTTTTGGTGGGTTTTTTTTTGATTAATTTTATGTAATGCTTACAGGATTTTTTGTAGTAAGATGCATGCTTTCTGCAGTAAGCCACAATGACAGAAAACATTAAGGAAAGGAAGTATTAAAGTAAGCTGTGGGTTACTGTGCTAAAGCTTGCTCATTGGTTGAACAGGGGTAGAAGTAGCTCCTGAGACCTGTGTTGATAGTGGTGGCATGCAAAGAGATTACAGGAGCAGACTAGTGTGTACTATTGCATTGAAGTTGGAGGGGTTCTTTTAAAAGACTGTGATTTTTATTAGAAATTCAGATCCTCTAGGTTTCAAGATTCTCTAGAGACTGAAAAACTACTAAACTCCTGATGTTTCAAGATCTAAGAGACTGAAAAATGAGTAGCTGAAAGATACTTTTGAGTGAAGCTGTTAAGAACTTCTGAAACATCTGTATAAGGTCAACAATTAACATTCTAGCATTTGCTTTCCTTTTGTTGAAGATGATGGAATCCATCCTTAAATCTGCAGATTTGCCCTTCTTTTTAGAATCTCCAGTCATTTCTACTCAAGTAAAGTTTAAGTGGATCACCGAAATGATCTTTATATTTTACAAAATCAGTTCACTTACCCAGATAATCTCAATTGGGAAACCTCATCAGTATTCATGTTGCTTAGGAAGAATTCATACAACTTAGTATTTGGAAATATTTTGCTCCCCTTTCTCCCTATTTTTTAAATCTTCAACTTAAGTCATTAGTAACTATATCACTGTTTATTAGACTAGTCTACAAATAGTGTACAGATAGTGTACAGAATTACAATAGTGTACAAAAATTGGAAAGGGTTCAGTATGCAAGTTTTTATTTTAGATTACTTCATCTAAAGTATGCTCTACTTAACTTCTGATTCTTATGACCTGGATGAATGCTTTCTTAGTTAATTTTCCTGGTTAACAGACCAGAGAATCATAGAGTCATGTCATGTTTAATTTTTCTTAGACTACTGGATTTCAGAAGCCTTGCTCTTATAGTGTATATGTGCTTGAGGTTGAAGATTTTATAAATACATGAAAATATTACTGGATGTATTATATTCCAGTAAAGCCTTTTTGCTTATTAGAGATGAGGCTGATTCTTTAATGACTTACATGTTGGCAATTTCCCTTTGGCTTTTAAAGATCTCCATGAAGGTTTCACTTGTGAGTGAAGCCATCAGAGGGCTGGAGATACTAACATTAAATGGTTATATGCATAGAGGGGACTTGTAAGCTGGCAGTAGCATGTGCTGTGAAAAGAGTATGTCAGAAAGGGTAATACTTTCACAATTCTATTTGTACTGTGACTGCTGCATATCTTTTTTATTGTCCAGACTGATACCATACTGCTGCATTTAGTGCCTTAGAACCAGAAAAGAAGGAAATATGTTAATAGACGTAAAACAAATGAATTCCATTCTTGAAATGGTGGCAGCCAGCAGGAAGTTGATTGAAAACACAGTATGAATAGTTTCATCTCAGTTCTGACAACTATAAGGTACTGTAGTCAGCTGAAACTGATAGCAGTATTATTTGAAAACATGCCAGCAGGGCTCTTGCACGATGTTACCTTTTGCTCAGCTTTTTTCTGACACTGCATGCATCATATGTGTGATGAGACACTGTTCCCCAAGTATTCTCTGCAGGCCCAGTTCACAGTTTATTTCTTATGTCACTTATGTATGATCAGATCCTTGCCACACCAGTCTGGCTCTTTCTTTAATTTTGTTTGCTAAAATTAAACATTCGATCAAATGGTGAATCATTTAACATAAGCATGAGGAGTTTGTGAGTGTATATCACCAAAGCTTGCTTTTAGCTTCTAAACAAACAATGGTTATATATATGTGCTGTTTAGAAGCCTCTTTTCTGACTAGTCTTGTCTTTACTTTTTTTGTTGATTACAGATCTTCATTCCGTAAGAACTCTTAGTATTCCTTTTTAATAAACACTGCCTTTTAAATAAACACTGTGTAATCTCACAAGCAGTGTAAGTCATCATGAATGCATAATGCCTCCCTAAACCTAATTTTGCTTTAATCGTTGTTGCAACCTCACGTAGATGTTTCTAAATGAGGCTTGAGTAAACTGTTGAAATATGTACCTTTCCCTATGCGAATGTTTTCACTCGGCTTGGATCATGCAGTTCCTTAGCCAGGCTTTCACTGGCTGGTACTTTGGATCAGATGCTGGAGTAAGCAGTGATTTTTTTTTTTGGTTTATGTGAGACAGTGTACTCAATTTTGCTCTAGAGTTAAGACTAAAAATACTTTATTATTGTAATTTTTTAATATTATGCATGAACTTATATAACACTCTGCTAAATTCTTGGGTAAAAGAACTTGAAGCAGTTTATATTGAAGTCCAGCATTAACTGCTGTAGTGATATATCTACTGGTGTGTTGCACAAGTAGGAGTGACAGATTATTTAACTGAGGAACAGAGTCTGATGAGAAATTGATTTATTTACAACTTGCCTACAAAGTGCAGCAGTGTATGATAAGGGATGTTGGAGAGACAGTGAAATGGTTTGGTTAGATCCTAATTTTAGACTATATTGAGAATTATGAGATAGAGAAGCTTCTGTCTGAGGAGAGCACAGTGGTGAGGAATTGAGCTTTGTCATGTTACTTGTTTGAATAAAAATATGCAGGATAAAGAATGACAAATTTTGATTTACCTCAGTCAGTACAATAATACAACTAAACGGACTTACCAAATAAAGTCAAAAAATATGAATTGTATCCACATTTTTGTACAGTGAGCACTTACCTCTTGCAATTGCAGTTGCAAGGTACCACATTTTTGCTAAGTTTTCCATTTGCTGTAGAAGCTTACCTTGTGAAATGGAGTTTATTGGCACTTAAAGTAAGAGCAGATGAACTGGACTTAATACTTTAACTGTCATGAGCTCTTTTCTGAGAATGTGAAAACAATACTTTCTTTTGCAGTATTTAATAGAATAGACAAAACAGAAAGGAGATTTTGTTATTTAATGAAAACCAGCTGTTCTGGATCAGACCAAAGATACATCCAGTCCTATTTCTGATTTGGATAATAAGTGATGCTGAGGGAATTAGCATAAGGACAGAGCAAGCATGCAGTGAGGCTTATCTTGGTATACCTCCTTTACTTCTGTCAGACTTTAAGTCTGACATGAAGTTCTTCTCTGTTTTATAGATTTACAGCTTAATAGATCTTAACAATTTTCCAATAAATTTGCCTAATTAATTGGTGAGGCCTTATGTACTCTTGACTCTTACAATGTACTGCAGGAAGATATTCCATAATTTAATGATTCTCTCTGTGGGAAAAAAAATTACTGATTTTGTTTCCTTTAAACTTGCTGTGTGATAATTCTAAGGAGTGAATAAATTCAAACAGCTGGTGTATGAGGGCGTTTTATTTAAGAAGATCCAAAATAGGCCTGCTTGATTAAAAATGTCTGTTAAGTTAGTGCAGCCAGAATTTGAGGAAAAAGCCCTCTTGTTTTTATTCAAAATCTGTATATAAAATGTTTTATATATATTTTCTAATTTTAAATGGGTGCTGTGTTAATTATAGACTGGCATATCCGGCACCTTTTAATCTAATTGTACTTTCCCTATCAGTCAGAATGAAATTCACTATTGTAACTGCTGTTCTTATAAGTGGAACAAACAAGAAAGAAGTAGATTGTCTTCCTTTTTGAAGCCTGGAGGAGTTAAAAGTTACTGTGCCTAAGTCACCTTCTGAGTTTCTGTCTTCCTGTGTGACAGAACTTTCTTTGTATTTTCTGTAAACTCTGTTTAGTCAAAGGTAGTTCGGGCAGTGCTGACAATTATTCCACAGTTAGTGCTAGGAAATATCTGTCTTAATGCTAAATAGTAAAATGTTCAAATGTTATATTGTACCATAGATGTGTTTTGTAAAATGCTTTTGGTTCTCAGAATTTTCTGATGATAAGCCCAGTCAGTCAGAGGGTTATAATATAGGTATCGGGGAAATACTGCTGTTGATTTTAATTCCATAAATTTCAAATAATTCACCACTTGTGTTGAAACTTGATGTCAATATTGTTGCTGCATGTTGGATAGCTATTGAAGTCTCAGGCTGGTGGACGCCTCAAGACTCAGTATTTCTTTTAAGGTGTTGAAATCAGTGATGCAAAACATTAACTAGAAAGAATGGTCCTTGACTGATGTATTTATTAGAGATGTGTGGTTTTGACTTGTATGTTTTCACTAACATGCTATATCATTACAGGATTTTAATTTCTTTTTAAATTAGAAGATAGTGCATATAAATAGACATAGGTGTTCTTTAGAGCCAGTGGTTAAAAATTATAAATGTGATACACTTTGTCAGACAATTACTGCTTATATTCTTCAAAGTTAAAAATGTAATTGTGTTCATTTTTCTCCTCAAAAATACAACCTTGACTGATGTAATTAACATTGTACTTCACAAGTTAAATGTCTTGTGAGTGTTGTTGGACAGTATTTGATCTTGATTATGTTGAAACCCTTATTTGCGTTAAGATAAACTTCATATTCACTTTAGGCTGGTAAATTCCATTGATATTTTCTTCCTTTTTTTTCTCCTTTTTTAACTGAAGTGTCAGAAATATTTCCTGACTATTTTGAACGAGCAGGGCTCACTAGGATGGAGTCCCTTCTTTGCTTTTGGAAGAAGAATTGAAAATCAGGCAGTAGCTGCAGCATGAATCAACTTCTCTCGATGATAGATCTGTGAAGAAATTTAGGTCAGAGTAGGTGCAGATATTAAAATGGTATCTCCTTGGGACACTGAGAAGACCACATAACAAAATATTGTTGAGGACACTATATGTATTGAATAATAAATGGTTCTGACAAATGAAACCTTTGTGTGAATGACCACAATGGTTTCAGGCTGTGGACATGACATTAATGTACAGAAATAGCAGGTTGGTATTTTTAGGTTCTGCAAAAATGCCCAGTCATTATCTTCCAATTTAAGATTTCGATGTAAAGCTCTTTTTGTAATAGAGATGGGTCTTTTGTTTGAAATAGTGGGAAGTTTATATACTTACAGAGTGTGGGGTTAAACTTCTATTTTTTTGGCACTTTTTTTGAATCTTGAATGTCAGTGTATTGTAATGCATAGTTCCATTAACTATAAGTTATTCCTTACCTGTACTCAAGAAAACGTAGTAGTTGAAGAGTTGCAGTACTCCATGAGGAGAAGTAAGGTGTTTGCAGTTGTGTGTTCAGTTTCTGTTTCTAACATCTGACTAGTAGCATTGTGGTAAGTGCAGTATTTGCCTGTACAGAGAGGTTGTATTAGAAAATTGTTTATGGATTTTTACACTTGTGTAAAAATGTGTCATGTGGTGTCTTCTGTGCAGCAGAGAATGCTGCTACTCCCCATTATGTATATAAGACTGTTAGGTATCCTGGTTTATTCCCTCTGTTTTATCTGGCCACCATTCACATGCTCAGAACTTGAACAATGTAAGCCAATGCAAGGAAGATACTTTTCGGTTTCTAAATATTGTAGTATTTTTATTAGTGTTTTAAGGAAATTTATTTCTAATATTTCTTTCATCAGTGTTAAGTCCTTTAATAAATGTACTTAGGCTTGTATTGGCTTTCCAATGTTTGTGTAAATTAGGTACTAACTGGAAGTAATAAACATTTTTGAATGGACATAAAAACTGGTTTTCATAAAATAATCTTAATAAGTAGTCTGACAAACAGAGAAAAAAAGTTTGGTTGATAATTACTGTCTTTAGTTTTTGGCTCTTTAGATTATATAGTGTATAATGTTGGGTGAGTTGTTTATTTGGAGGCCTGTCTTAGTAATGTATATATTTAACTTCTGCTTGGTTGAATGTACTATTTAAATTGAAAGCCCTAATTAAATCCTAAGCATCCTAAGGAAGGGGGAGCACAATACTAAATTTGAAGCAGTTCTTAAAAGAAGGAAAAGCAGGCTGGTTTCATGATAATCACCTAGTTGTGCCCTTGGGAAAGCAGAAGCCAAAGTCATGTCCTCATTGACTTAATTGCTAAAACTCAGCCATCCTTCACAATATGACTGTTAATAACATCAACTCTGTCACCATAACTGCTGCAGTTTTATCTCTAATTGGTATACTCAGATGTGTCTCAGAGGAAGCTGCATATATAAAATAGGCAAAATACTGTCATTTAGCAAGAGTCCCTCAGTTTTGGAAATTGTATTGTCATGTGACTATTGATTAGATGCTATTTTGGTCCAAGATAATGTCAATATTAAGGGGCCTGGCTTTTTGATAAGTCAATTAAGTGTCTTTGAAACTCTTCTTTAACAAGTATCCAGTATTACTAAGTGAAATACATTTTTTACCTGAAGCAAAAAGAGTTCTAGGTTGGATATTGCTGACACCAGTTTGCAGGATGAGGCTCAGTAATGCTTGTTTATTGCTTAATACATTGCTATTACCTTTTCTGTAGTAATCTCCTTCAGTGAACTAATGGACTGTAATGGTTTCCAAAATTGTCCTGGTGTTAACAAATTCTTGCTTATTCGTGCAGATAGGTTTCAAATGTTCCCCTGAATTGTTAACATGTTCAATTTAAAATCTATTAATTTATATATTTAAAATAAACTTTTGACTGTGTACTTCTGTGAGGGAATTAAAGGCATTCTCATATAGCATGTTTTCATAATGAAGATTCTTTCCACTTTTAGTTTGCAAGCATGTTAGCATAATAACTT
>VWYI01047344.1:0-10957 GCA_013399455.1 Anthoscopus minutus
TACAAGCAGCAAAATAACCTTCAGCATCTGCAAACTAATTACAGAAATTCTAATGTAATAAACTACCAAGGCAAAGTTATTAGTAACCAAAATTTTTAAGGAATAGGGTTTTTTATTACTTTATCCATAATTCTGTCACAATTCCCTCTCTTCTCTCAGCCCTCCTCCCCAATATCAAGAGGGCTGAAAAGTTCAGTAAATAATTTCAATACTTCCTTGTACTTCTTGAACCCCACTGAATTCAACTACCCAGGCATGAATGGAGGATGAGGCTCTAAGATACAGAAAACCTGCAAAATTCAGTCTTAGGGACACAATCCCCACTACATGATTGTGCATCTATCAACAAGCAGCTGCATCTTTCTTCGTTTCACTGAGGCAAAGTTCCTTTCCCTCCTCCTTTCTGCACCTTACCAAACTCATATTCCCTGACCTGCAGCTTGCTGATGGTAACAAACCTATGGAACAAAACCTCCAATGTGGAAGAGAACTTAAAAGTAAGGTGTGAGTGTTTATCAAGCAATCATTGAAAAAAAAGGCATATAAATGGATGTGTTTTCCAGACTAATAAATACAAGACACTTTAAAGGTACTTGCAATAATGACAGAGTTGAATATTTAACTGTACCCCTTGAGGCAGAAGGAATTTTCTAAAAGCACATTACATTCCTGTCTGCACTATTATTTTGAAAAGGAAAATAACAGGATTTCAGTAGCAGTGTCATGAGTACCACACAAAACATGTGACAGACTGGGCACTCTCACCCATTGCATTCCAGTTCGTATTTCATTACTGTCAGCAAAGAAACTAAGTTCTGTTTATTCCCAAATTATCTTATGAAGATTCAAGTCTAACACATGCCATATTACACACAAACACTTGGTATTAAAGTCTGATCTAGCAAAAATTATATCACGATATCAGCCAACTTTAAATGCTCTATGTGGTTAACTCAAGAACTTAAAGAAAAAGAAATTAATAGCTGTTCTTCGTGTTTTGTCTTTTCCTCTTAAAAAAAAAATTCAGATAAAAGTCATGTAAACACTTTAAATACATTATGCCTACAACTGTCACTATCAGTGAAGTCTAACATATCCAGAAAATCTTAAGTCAGTTTCTTTCACACTGGCTATTTTCCATAAAGACATGTTGATTAACAGCAGGTTCTTGGATCACATTTTCTGTTTTTTTTAATGTGAGACTAGTATCAGGCCAAATGTCTTACTGCTTCCTGTGTGCTGCTGTTCAGCATCTTGAAACACTGGCATAGAACAACTGCTCTTCCCAGCATGTCTTGGAAAAACTCGGTATCTTCCCACTATTTTAGGTTCTAGCACAAACTATGCTTAACTCTGGAATGGGCATCAGAAGGTCACTCATGCAAAAAAGCCATAAATAACAACACTAACAACAACAAAACCACAATTCTACCAACTTTACTAAATGTAACTTTAAACCCCTCAAAACAGTCAGCAAAGAGTTCATAGTTGCGCCAGAGACAAAAAAAGTGAATGCCAAAAATCAACTACTAAGTTCAAGTTCTGATTCCATTGGTTACAGATGTTGGGGGAGTTAAAGAGAACCAGGAGCCAACAGCGAGTTTCATAAGCTCTTGTTAAGAGGAATTATCCTCTGCAATCACCCAGGATACAAAACCAGGCTGCAGGAACCAATGGTCTGGCCCAGCAGAGCATTTCTTATACCTCCTGACACATCTCATATTGCTTTTTCCTGCCTCTTATCCTTTCACATGACAACTGTTATGGCTGCCATGTCTTCCTGTGGCATGATTCAGTTTATATCTGAAATATGGAACCTTTGCTCTTCTCCAGTCTCCATTTTAAGGTTTTTGGGTATTTTTTTCCCTGTACAAACTTAGACAAATATCACAACACCAACAGTTATAATACTTACAAAAGCTGCATGCCTTCCACGAAACCCACGAGTACACTGTTGCCTCCATGGCTTCCAAACAATAAATCCCAAGAGGTATAGAACAAACATGGATGTTTTTGCAAATGTACTGAAAAAGGGTTTGTTGTACCTTGTAAAAACATACTGTGGAAAGAAAATAATTGCAGTATCCAAAATTACCAAATAGGTAAGAATTCACAAAATGAATGATCAGGTGTAAATATACAGTCCAGAACAGTCTGGTTCCTAAAATAACAGAGTTGTGAGTATTGGCATGGATGACCAAAGGAACCAAGGAGCCCTACCTGTGCTGGGGGAACCCTCTCCAAAACTACATCCAATGCCAACAAAAATAATGCTTTTTGTAAGAAATTATGCCACAGAAGGAAAACTACTTATTGCTTGTATCTCACCAAGCAGCACATTTATATGCTACTGAACTCAAATAGCACTGAAAATACATTTACATACAAATGTTTGCTAAATTGAAGCCCGCTTTTATAAGCAATAACATATTAATCATAAATTAGAAAAGATTACTTTGGTTAAATAACATTTCAGTATCAAGAGTGACTCCACCAGCTCATTCTAATATCATATGATAAGAACAAACATTTTTATATGCTTAGTTTCAAAACTGATATAAAACATAACTTAATGACAGTTCAGAAAACTGAATTTAGGAATTTATTAAAAACTCAATTTCCATTTCCAGAGCTGTTTTAAGTCCTAAAAGTTAACATGAAACAAATACCACAACAATTTCAATATGGTTAATATATGAACTAGATGAAATGACAGGGTTTAAACTCCATGACCCGAGTTCTTTCATCCTGGACTTCTGGATGTTCTGAACTACAATTCACCACACCACTCAGCCTGCCATGTTACAGTTCATTCACTAATTTTTGGGAACCATATGGGCATTATTTTAATCAATATGGCAATAACAAAATGAACTCCCTGATTACAGTACACAGTTATGAGTTTATACTGCTTGATTTTAAAGTCGTCAGTGACACCTTCTGTCTCAGAAGAAACAGGCACTGAATTGAACTTATCTGTAAGTTTTAGTGGATTCAGGCTGGTGAAACACTGAGTGTTTGATAACCATGTTTTTGCTGCATATTTCTCATTTATTTTCCCTTTAAAAAGTGTGGAACAATACTTACAGAAGTGAGCTCTGAAGAGGCCACCCAGATCACATCAACCAGGAGGAGAATGACAATTCCTAGAGCCATTCGCCGGCGCTGAGCAGATGAACTGCTCTGGGAGCTCATCCGGTTCATGATAAAAACCCACACCATTTGGAACCTGGGCCAGGGGGACACAGAAATAAAACACCAAAGGTTACACTGACACACAAAAAAATAAACACTGGGGGCAATTGTTTCATTTATACCAACAATACCTATATGCAAGGACACACTTGGTGGTGTTAAAAAGCAGATCTTTGACAGCTCTGGCAGGAAATTTTCAAAGATATTGGGGACAATTGGAAAGTAAGTCTTGACTTCACAAACATTTATCAATTGCTTTAGCAATGAAGTAAGCAAAAAGTAGGTAAAACACAATGTCTTTTTGCAATTTACACTATAAGTTCTGCAAAATGTGAAACCACTATATTTTGGTTAGTTCAGATACCTGATGGTATAAATTAAATTGATGTGCTGTGACAAAAGTCAGAAAGGTATTTAAACTCAGAGGCATTCAACAAATATTTCAGAAGACATAGGAAAACATTTGGGTAAATTATAAACACAACAAGAGGTGATTCAAGAAACAAATAGAATAATTAATAGCAAACTTAAAAAAGCAGACTACACATGCAGTTGTATGAATTTAAAAATTACATAGCTGTTTGGTTATTTGTTAATATAGGTATGAATCAATTCTAGTGAGAATCTATCAAAAATCCATTAATGCTACTACAAGGGAATTCAGATTTGTGACAGCTGTCCACTGGATGGCCTAAATTTATGGAAGGCCTAAATTTGGGAAAACTTCCAATTATATTACTAAAAACCTTCAAATATAAATGACAGAGACTAATGACTCATTCTTGTAGTAGAATCCTTTACAAACTCTCTAATGAATGTCAGTCAGACATGTATGTGGTATTTCTATCATTAATATTCACTTACTTATATTGGCTTGTATCAACTTAATAAGTTATTATAATTATGAGAAACAAATTGTTAATAAGTATATTAATATACTTATATTAATATTCACTTATTTATATACTTATATTTTAAGACATATATACAGGTATATATATTTTAAGAATCAATTAATTAAGAGTTCATTAACTACAGATGGCATAGCATTTCATAAACTCAAACACCATCTCTGAGAGCTGCTCAAGTAACTGCAATCTAAATCATCTTCAGAGAGCAGCTTCTGGCTTTCACAGTAAATAGAGGTCTTTGCTAGTATAGTTCCATAAATTTAAATTGAACTTTGCCTTTTCCACATGTGTCAACATACAAATACTTGCCTTCTTTTCATGATTTACAAATCATTTGTGAAAGTGACAGTGCAACTGTCCTCAGTGAGTGAGGAAAGTACATTACTTTTTTCCAGAGTAGCCTATTCCACAGTTTAAGGATTCAAATGCCCACAAATGCTCAAGCACATTGGAGATCACAGCACTGTTTTCTGCTGTGACTCATATCTCTATACAGTCTCTGTCATGTTCAAATCTCAACACTTTTTCCTCCATTTCTTAAAGGGCTTCTTTCAAAATTAAAATTAACAGGCAGAGTTCCTGAAGTATAATTATACCATTAGCTGATATATTCCATGTGTGGGCCTCAGTTCTGGATAATTGTTCTGATTTTTTGATAAAATGGTGGGACTGACAAAAGAAAGCAGAAATCTGTAAGTAGAGAGAGGCAAAGTTATGAAAGACTCAGCAAGGAATTACAGTTTCTATCTGATACAGAATGCATTTGTTCTCAAAGAGAGAGTAAATAAATGCATTATCTTAAAATTGAGGAAACTAACATAAAGGTTTTCATGCTTGAAAGCTTATAAAGGTTTTTTTCAGTTTTTAGGAATTGGTTTAGCAGATAGTACATATTATACTCTACGAACTTTGCCTTCATTTTTTTATGATTAACAGCCTACATGCCATTACATGAAGATATATATAACCTAAAAATTGATCATGTATTTGCATAATATGTAGCTAACATGGAAGCTGGGCATAGAAGAGCTCCAAAAAAGCTGGAAGGAAGAAATCTCATTCCTGTCAGGCTATAGCACAACACATGGACAGTGGGAAAGTATCCTAGAAATAGAAAGCACTGCAGCCCTCCACCAGTTCTGTGCTGCAGGCAGGAGGGGAGAGGTAGCTGGGGAGACAGGAGGGAATGGCAGCAGCCTGATCAACTGGACATCTCCACATCAGATGCTCTCTCACACCTACAGCTCTGCTGTTCTCACCACAGGCTGCTTCAAAGCACACTCTGTGAACAGAGATCATGCACAGATAACATTCATACTCTGCAATTGTTTAATCTTGTACTCAGCTTCAGCGTGAACAATCTCTTGCTTTAAAATCCTTCAACAGGAGCAAAGTAAAGGATGATGGAACATCCAAGCATCTCTTAGATAAGAGGTTACACATAAAATTATTCAGTCTATGTACATTTTACACCACTTCTTCTGTACCTTTGATAAGCGATGTTAGAATTCTAAATAAAGAGCCCATAATTATGCCTTGAAAGATGAAATTTTTTATATGTTGCAGTAAGAGCAGTTATTACTTTCTGATCTGACTACCAAGTATCTGTTTAACATTTCTGTGTGCCTAATACAGCCTTTGCTTGATCCTTCCCTAACAAGGCAAAAAAGCTTACCAAGAAAAGGTGACTACAAAGTGCAGCACAATCAGTCCCTTTAGTTGACTAAAAAAGTTACTAAGCAGCAATATTAAAATACCTGTAAAGTTCAGCAGAAATTCAAAAGCCTACTGAAACCTAAATACTGAGTTTTAGGACAGAATTAAAACCCTGTAAACATCACACAAAATGCAAAAATGCAAAGACAAATTGAAACTACTATTTTGAGAAGTTTTAGACAGACACATTGTCCCACTTACTAACAGTACTCATGAGCTTGCAATGAAATACAGTTCCACACTTTTATGTTTGGCTTCTGTACATTGAAGGTAAAATGCTCTGATAGAAATGAACACACAAGAACAAGACTTTTCTCATATTACCTTCCACAGTAACTGTAAAAAAGAAACAAAAGTGGTGACTAACAAACTTCACACTTCATGTCAAAGTGAAGACAGTCTCCTGAAAAAAAACACCAAAAAGTGTGAAACACTGTATGCATAGGTATATTAAGCATTTATCTTTGCAAAATACTGTCTGGAATTTCAAGTTCCACAAGAGTCTTCTGCAGCTGAAATCCTTAGTGTTGGGGACTTCCAGATCTAGAACCTTAAGAATTTGTCTGTATCAAAAATGCCAGCAGGGCAGCCCTGAATTGCAAGAAAACAGGATTCTTACCTAGCATTGATATTACAAAGAACATGATCCCTTCCTTACTCATGAGCCTCATAGGAGGCTCACTTGAGGAACAAGAACCTGGTGATGTAAAGTTTTGATTTTCTAAGCTGTGCAGGGAAAGGCACTACTTCCTAAGTGTAGACTTCTAAGCAAAGAATTTAAACATTAGAACTAGAAAGGTAATAGAAGAAAATATAGGCTTGCTGGCCTTAAAGTAATCTAGAAAGATAGGACACCTCCATGCTATGTCTTGTGAAAGCTCAGTGTATTTCCTTAAATGGATATAGCATTATTATTGTATTAAAACAAAACATAATCTTACATAAAACTTTTTTATATTCAGATACATAGAACTTTTTCTAGATACACAGAACTTTTTCAGATCCTATCAACATATTCAATAAAATCCACTTTAAAACTGTTATACAGGAAAATAAACATTATACAAAATAGAGCCATAAATTGTATTGCCTAGAAGTGCTGGAATTATTATTATTATTATTATTATTATTATTATTATNTTATTATTAATGTTAAATGTTGCTAAGCTCTGTTTTATGGATATCCTGAATCAACAGGAGTCATACACTATGTTAAGGAGTCTCAAATTAGTGTCCCAAACAGAAGTGGCAGCAAGGGCAGAATTAAACACTTACCCAAAATTAGATTTGATCACCTGTCAAGCACAGCTGACAGTTTGCTAAAAGGGAGCAATAGCTAAATTCATGCTTTTCACCTGCTAGATTAAGAGGTAACTCATAAAGAGTGATCCCACAAGCCTACAGTTCAGCCCCCACTGAACCCACTGGAAGGTGCATTTTTGAGACAAAAGCATGTGATTATCCCGCTTCTATTCCACAAAGACAATGCTCACTGCAGATCCTAAGCACCAAGACAATAAGTCACCAAATCAAAGAGTATTTTGAGTTGGAAGGCACCCACAAAGATCATAAAGTTCAACTCTTAAGTGAATGGCCCAGGGATTGAAGCCACAACCTTGGCATTATTATTGCAGGGCTTTATCCTTACAGAATATTTAATTAATCAAGTGCATCAAGTTATGATAAATTTAAGCCACCA
Source organism: Anthoscopus minutus (assembly GCA_013399455.1). NCBI lineage: Eukaryota > Metazoa > Chordata > Aves > Passeriformes > Paridae > Anthoscopus > Anthoscopus minutus. Next base: position 7,522 of record VWYI01047344.1, read on the forward strand.
GAAGACAGAGAGACTGCAATAAGAATTATGGTTTAAAAGTAAATATCATATTCTACTCTATTACTAGAGCAGAAACTTCAACATATCTGTTCTTTGTTTCCATTATTAGGAAATAAATATGCTTTCCACATGCTGTAACTTTAAACACACCAGTTCAAATCTGACATTTAAAGGAATATTCATTTAAAAGACACTTCTTAATATCATTATAATTTTCAGCAAGCAGCACTGAGACCTTTTAAAGTCTCCTTTTTTTTAAATTTATTTACCATTCCAACTGTCTAAGAGTTGGTGCTGTCATCTTGCAGAACCATTTTTCAGCCAGTTACACGAAGATCTTCTGAAATATAAACATCAAAAATGTTCTTGTCATGACACTGCACTTTGATGTGAAAATGCTGCAGTACCCTACATCATGTAAGAAGAGTCACCACTCCAGTTTATGACATCAAAAAGATATAAAAAGCATTCTCACTGTGCAGACTACATGTTCACACAGCTGACTGCACTAAAGCCAACAGGCTCAGCAGCCTGGCCAATTCTCCTGTTCTGAACATGCAACAAGCAGCTTCTGAGGGCAGGAAATAAAACTACACCATTGATACTTTATGTACAATCTTACTTGGACAGCATCAAATGTTTCTTTGTGCAGATTATTTCCACTCTAAAAACTCCACCCAAGAAGAGAAAATCACATGAAATTCACAAACTTTTACTGCACTGACAATTAGGGAAGAGAATATTATAGGTCAAAGAATTGCCAAATCATTGCAAAACAGAAGTATTGCTGTTCTGGCTGTTCCAGGAGGAAAACACACAGCCTGCCTCTCCCCTCCACCACCGAAAAATAGAAAATGGACATAACAAGAATGCCAAAAGACACAGAACAGCATCTCTGTCACGAGCCATGGTGCAAGCAAGTCAACTAGAAATTCTTCCTTGTATTTACTCAAGATTATTCCATACACTATTTGAAAGACAACACATCAAGATAAGGCTTGCAAGCAAAATAAATGGGTTTAGTTTTTCCAGTTATACCAGCTGCACCAACAATACAAGTTTTGGGATACAACCTCCTCCCCCTTATAACATGTTCTGTTGTCAGGTGATTCTTTTTCCAGATTGCTTTTGGGATAAGAGAAACAGAGACATTGCTTTCACTTTAACCAGAAAAAAAACTGAAAGTAAAATGTTTACACTTAGATGTCAAAATCTGTAAGCATACATTAAAGCAACATTAATCTAACACAATTCTGACATCCACTCAACCTCCAAAGGGTACCACGAGATGAGAGCAAAGGCAAGAATATTCAGAAGAGATGGAAAAATGAGCCTTATACAACATGACTATTACATTCACTGCAGCCCTGTCATTTTTACTTCAAAAAAGTTTCCTGTAGGATCTTAGAATACAGTGAAGCAAAAGATCCAAAAAATAAAGTTTTCCATGCCAGTACTGAGTTCTGCAAGTAGAGATCACTGCCCCCATCTACATAGTTACACAAGACCAAAGTCTGCAATTAATTTTATTATGGAAATAGGAGAATTTAGCTTAATCAAAGCTATGTTTTAGGAATCTGGTGGTATGTAACAGTCATGCTATCAAACTGCCATGGCACAGCTGGATCTGGATATCTAAGGAATAAAAAAACTCATGTTTGAATGTTTTCACAAATAAAAACTTCCCATTCAACACTTACTCAAAATTCATGAAACAATGCTTCAAATAGATTTTGCTATACAGCACTGGTAGTGCAGAGTATTAATCTGTTTTATACCTCAGTCCTTACCAGCTACCAGCCTATCCAAGCACATAGCTCTCACTAATTCCTGCAGCACCCCCAGCAAGGCTGTGATCCTGCTGCACTTGAAGTCTGACTGCAATCGAGTTAGAAACACCCAAGTTTCAGTCTGCAGAGTGAAAGCTGACAAGCTGAACAGACACTGACCTCCTTGTTATTCTCGTCCAACAACATTAGGAGAAAAAACTCTATGTCAAGCTGCCAAGGCCTCTCTAACCTTCACCATGTACAGAGCAATCTCTCAGCCACCAGTAGCTCCACGTTTAACATCAGCTAAGGATTACAAATGACATCCATTTCACATGCTGCAGATCTAATCTTGTCTAGTGCAAGGACTAAACATATCGTGCTTTGTCACAGGATATACATACATAGATCCCTGATAAGAAGCAGCAGGACAGCTTTCAGAGAGACAACCTGGCAGCTGAAAGCTGAGCCTTCCAGGCAAGGTAGAAACCACACTCAGAGTGAATGGGGGTCTCCTTCCTGCCAACAGGTATCTTTGGGGAAAAGTGGCAGGAACAAAGAGAAATACATGAGTAAGTCTTCTTAATGCACTCAGAGAAAAGTGGATGCCTAAGAAAAAAGATATATGGCTCAAGCCCTGAGGACCTCGAGGGAGAAAGAATGAGTGTGCTGCATTCGCACCCAGAACACTGGAAACTGCAGGGGGAAAGGGAAGGGAGCCGTAGCCCAAGCAGGAGAAGCACATACCCCTCACACCCCCAGCGAGACAGGACAGTGGTGCCAGCTCAGAATCACTCGATCAATTAGGCTGGAAAAGAGTTCTATCGTATTATCCAACCCATGACCATACACCACCCTGTCAACCAGACCATGGCACATTCTTTGCTTAAACACCTCCATGCACGGCAACTCCACGCTTCCCTGGACAGCCCATTCCATTGTTTAATGAACCTTCTGTAAAGAAATTCTTCCAAATGTCCAACCAGAACCTCCCCTGGCGCAGTTTAACACTGCGTCCTCTTGTCTGCTGCCTGAGAGCTCGAACCCACCTGGCTCCTGTCAGGGAGTGGTAGAGAGCAATAAGGTCTCCCCAAAGCCTCCTTTAGTCCAGGCTACACTCCGTCAGCTCCCTCAGACACTGCTTATAGGACTTGCGCTCCACACCCTCCAGCAGCTCCGCTGCCCTTCTCCGGACACGCTCCAGCGCCCGCATGTCTTTCCTGCAGCGAGCGCACAGAACAGGGCACGGCACCCGAGGCGTGGCCTCGCCAGCGCCGAGCACCGGGGCACAGTCACTTCCCTGCCCGCACTCCTGCCGCTAAAGGCTCGCTCAGGGGACAGCGGAACCCTTGCACACAGCCCCAGCCCAGACAGGGGAGCTCCCCCGAGGCGGGGAGCGGAGAAAAGTTTCCCACACGGCTGTCACGGGCGGACGGGGCCGAGGGGCGGCGGGACACGGGGTACTCGCACACCCCCGGCCCGGGCAAGCACGGCACCCCGCCCGCGCGAAGGGACAAAGTTCCCTCCCGAGCCCGGCCCCGCTCAGCCCTGCGTAGCCTGTCGCCCGCGGTACCCCCGGCAGCAGCGGAACCCGCTCCCGACCCCGTTCCCGTTCCCGGTACCTGAGGCCGCGCCGGGCCCGGCGCTCCCCGCGCTCCGTCCGGCGG
>VWYI01047344.1:11432-114760 GCA_013399455.1 Anthoscopus minutus
ACCCCCCCCCCCCTCCCCGTCCCCCCCCGTGCCCCCGCCACAGTCACCATCCTCCTTCCCATCCCCGTTCCCATCCCTGTCCGCGCCATAGTCATCATCCTTGTCCCCATCCCTGATCCCATCCCAGTCACCATCTCGTCCCCATCCCCGTCCCCACCATAGTCACTATCACCATCCCCATCCATATCCTTGTCCCCACCCTGCCACCATCGCCATCCCCAACCCCGTGCCCGTCCCCATCCCTATCCCCGTCTCCGTCCCCATTCTGACCCCTGTCCCCATCCATGTCTGCGTCCCTATCCCCTTCCCCATTGCCACTCCCGACCCCATTCTTATCAGTGTTCCCTCCACCGCCCCCATCCCCATCTCCGTCCCCGGCCAAATCACTGCCCCCACCCCTTTCCTCGTCCGCATCCTCATCCCGTTCCCATCCCCGTGCTCATCCCATGAGCCCAAGTGCCCATCCCGCCTGTCGCCCAAGGCTGCCCTGCGCTGCCCGCTCCGTGTCCCGCCGGGCAGCCCCGCTCTGCCGCCGGACTCGCCGCGCTGGGCACGGCTCCGGGGCTGCTCCCGGCTCCTGCCGGGGGAACGGGGACGAGGAGGGAGACTCCGCACAGCGGGGAAGAGCCAGGGCGGGCTGCTAGCCTCGGCCTCCTGCTGCTCCCGGCACCAGCGGGGGCCATCCCCCCGCGGCTCCCGGGCAGCTCCGCCGCGGCTCCCGGGAGCGCCGCTGGCAGCGGGAGCAGCGCCGGCTGTTCCAAAGAGATCGACCGTCTCTAAGGAGGGAATGGTGCGAAAGGTAGAACAGCTCTGATGGAGCAGAGCTTGCTCCGGAGACATGGGCATTTATACAGCCTCTTCGAAAACTGTAAGATAGGCAAGTAAAAAAAAAATAACAAACAAACAAAAACACACACGAAAATAACCAAAAACAACCCTAAAAGATTCACCTCCTAAAAGATGGAGGAACAGAGAAGGCGAGAAAGAGAGCATGGAATGAAGAACTAGAGGTGGAGAAGTGGGATGGAGTTTGAAACTAGTCTGTCAAAATAAAAAAGGGAAGAAAAACCAAAGTTTGCAGACCTTAAGAAATGTCCTAAAATGCAGTGAGGTGGTGGAATCTTAGTTTCATGGGTTCCATAATCTTTATACTCTGTGATACAAAATCTCACAGGACCTAAAAGTAGTGGCAACTAATTAAATTTTTAAAATAGCTGTCTGCTTCACTATCAAGACACTTTTATTAAAAAGTGATCTTGTGTAGACATGCAAGCTGAACTAAAGCAAAATTTTGATATATATATGTTAGTGACTAACAAGCTTTAAAAGGAAATACTAGACAAAGTCTAGCAAAAATATCAAATTAAATGACCTATAATAGGCTTAGATGAAACTGGTTCTGTTAATTTGGTTTTGTAGTCAATATTAGTACTCTCTGTAGTCAGTGTTGATTAATATTTAAGAATTAAGTTCATAATACCAGCCTAAAGATTATCAGGTATATGTCACATCTTGCAGATTATTCAGTATTCACCTGCTAATAGAAATAAAGCTTTTTGCAAAATTTAGCTATTACATATTTTGGAAATTTTACAGAAAAAAACTGCTATGAAAAAATAGTAAGCAATGTATACACATGAATAAAAAGGTGCTTAATTGTTATTAGGTGATACATATGAAATAGCTGTGAAGTTATTTTAAATGCTACTCACACTTACAAACAGTTGAAATCAAATATGACATTTCTCCCTTCCTACAGGTTAGTGAATGAAAAAATTAATTCCCTCTCATATACAAATGTGATACCATCATGTATGTGGGTGAGTGTTGCTGTTAAGTTACTTCTTAAAAAAAAAAAGGAACAAAACTTGAAGAACTTTTAGTGTGAAACTGGTTTGGACCTTTTTTTGTGAGCCTGAATTTCTCAATCCAGCTGTATTTTAATTTGCATATAGTAGCACTAAGAGACATCCAACAAGTTTGATGCCTCATAAAACTGGTTCATAGAAGTAGTAAGACACAATCCCTACCTCGAAGCATTTATAGTATAAGTGGCACAAGGACATGCAGTGAATTATGCTCTTGGTTCAAACTGTCCTTTTTTGATGTACTCTGAATATACATTATAAATACAGTATTGATTGTTGTCCTTCTGGCCTCACTATCACTATTGGCCTTTCAGCCAAAATGTGCAATCTGGTGCTTTTACATGAAATTGTGGCTTTACAACTTTGTAAAGAGATTTTAGGTAAACTGAATTTCTTAAACAAAGCTTCAGGAAAATAGCAGTCCTCTTGAAACGCTGCATTCTGTGGAATTCAGAGAAGTTGAAAACTATATAACAGGTAACTGCAAAAATGTGTGTGCATCTCATAGCATCTAACTTCCTTGGGTCTAGCAGATCTTTCTTTATTATTTATACAGATACTCAGTAAATTTACATGGCTTAGCCAAGGTCAGTCAGTTCATTAGCAGCAAAACCTGAAGAGAAAACAAAAGAGTTATGACTACAGTATTTTATCAGAGAAACTGCATGCAGTACTTTCCTATAGCTAATAGTGTCTTTACTAAGTAACATATTGAAAAATATTACACATAATTTATATTAAAATGGGGTGAATATTTTATATTTTAAAAAAAACCCACTGCATTTGAACAGGGAGAATAAATAAGGGAGCAGGGAAAGTTGAGATTCCCAGGCTATTCTGTCTTACCTTATCATGCATTGACAAAAAAGCTCAGCTTCGTTTGCTGCCCCTGAAAAATGCTTTCCCACACTGATCAGCAGCAGTGATGACAAAATATCTGTGATATGCAGATTTTCTCCCTTCTTATGCTTTAGTCTCCTTTGACAGTGGAAAGCACATGAAATCCCACCTGAATTAAGAGCAGCTTTCTGGGTGTAGCTCCACGTGTCCTCTCATATATATGAGTTTTCTTCTTCAGGGGGCAATGCAGCAGTTTGCACCTCAGTGTGGCCATACAGTTAAATCTTCCTTGTTAAGGTTCTGATTTTAAGCACTTTGACAGGGGCAGGCAAACAGGAGGGCACTGTTGTCCTTCAGGTGGAGTGCCAAGATTTCTTCATTGCAGGATGAGGCACTTGTGCTGTGATTCCTAGAGCATTTTGAAATAAATAGGTCAACATTGTCAGAAGCCCAGAAGCTTGTAGTTATTGCACTTAAAATTATCACAGGAGTTCTGTATTTTTAGCTCTTGCTTAAGTAATTTGCTTCCCATTGTAAAAGTTCACATGATGATCTTGCATCTTCTCTGAAAGAAACTATTATGAGAATTATTTCCCTTCTGTTTTTACCGTGCCTTTTCCAGGAATTAGATTGTAGTAAACACATGTAATAAAACAATATACATCATGAAAGAATACACATACTGCATTTTTATCCTTCTTGCTGTGAATATTTTAGTTACAGGTATAGGATTTTTGTAGACAAAGCAAAATTATATCTATTTCCCAGCATGACAGTAATATTTTCATAAGGTGAAATATCCACAAAACATGCAAACCTTCTAAATTGCACTTAGCAAGAAAATTTATTTTTCTGCTCATATATGTTCTACTTACAAGAACATAAAAGCTGATTTGGAAAAAATAGATCAGATCCCAAGAATGAGATTTAATAACCTGTTGGCCTTATAATAGATCTCTACAAAGGAATTGAATCTACCTATTTTAGAGAAATGCTTCCTTCAAAAGGATTTGGAACAGATCATTGATGAGCAAGATGTTCATGTTGATGAACAAGGCAAAGCAGCAGAAAAGACTGTATTAAAAATTCAAACGGACAAAATCAGTTTTGGTCAACTTCTGTTCTCCTTAGGGAAAGGATGTAGTCTGAGTGTTCAGGACTAGACTTGGTGTAGGATGCATTACAGTGGGGTGCTCCCCTCTCCTGTTGGGTTAGATCAAAAGTCCATCTAGCTCAGAATCCTGATGTTTCTCCAGTGTCTCATAATGGATGCCTGGGAAAAAATGGTGTTGGAAACAAGGGAATTGTTTCCATGGTGCATCCTTCTAGTTTTTAGAAATAAATGGATACCAGCATCTCTATCAGGAAGGATGTCATTCAGCCAATGCCCTTAATAGCTCTTGATGGACCCATGAATTTGGCTAATCCCTTTTGTGGACCCAGTAACACAAGAGCCATTATGGATTTATTGAGGCAGAGTCTTGTGACATAGCAGAAAATGTTTAGTTCTGCTTGTGTTTAGGCCACTGGATAATAATCATGTCACACAACTTGTAATCCTCGTACCACTTCACCTTCTTTGCATTAGATGAGTTTTAACTGTATTATATTTGTCCTCAACCGTCCTTGAGGTGTTCTTACATCCTAAGTCCAGCTTTGCAAGAAGCCTCTTGTGACTGAGGGAATGATTTTATTGCTCAGTTATCCTCACTGCCTTGCTCTCCTGGTCCAATTCTTGAGAGGCTGACATGAAAACATTCATATGAATACATGAAATACAGTTAGACTATTAAAGTAACAATTTCCATTCTGTTTTCAGTCCCTTTTTGGCATCTTTACAAACATTTTGTGGTTTTGACCCTCATTGAATGGCTGATTTCTTAAATGTTTTACCTAATGACAAAGCTCTAGGAAGTCTTAGTTCTTAAAAATGCATTATTTTGAATAAAATTTATGCTGATCACTCTGAGAACTACTGGTACTTACAGAAAAAATGTTTGCAGACATAATAGAAGAAAAAAACACAAATATTTTTGTGATGTAATTTTTATCAACCCTTACTTTTAATAGCTGTAGAAAATTAATTGGAACTGAGAGCTTTTTCTGCTTCCTACTGAAGATTACTTGCAAATATTAGCTAGTAATAAAATTACAGATGAGTAGAACAACTCGTTTGGGGAACTTGTCATCACTTACTTCAGTCTCTTTACTCTGCTGATTAATAATAGGAAAGAAAATAGGAAGCTTAATTGGAAATGGGATTTCCCATACTGAAAATTACTAAATTGCTATCACTCAATTATTTTCAGTAAACGAGTTGTGGTCATTAATTGCTTTAAAAAAGAAAATTTTAAAAACCATTTGAAAGCCTATTCAAGAAAACCAAAAAGTAAATGGAAAGTAAACCTTTTGGAAGTGTTCTGATTCACGGAATTACCATGCCATTGAGACAAATCATAAGTAGGAGTGGACTGCACATGTAGCCTTCATGCATGTTGATAACCAGAGAGCTATTTGAACACCAGGGCTGGCAGAAATGCATTGTGAGCATGAATACCTGTCCTGCTGGAGGTGTGATCCGAAAACACAGAAAAGACCTTAACAGAGAGTAAAAGTGAATTTTATTTATATTGAATATCCCCATTAAAGCAATTCTTCTAAAGGTCAAGTCAAGCAGCTCTCTCAGCACAAGTTTAGTCAGATGGAACTGCTGAAAATCTGACCCTGCATGTTCAGAACACAGAACAGATTTTACATTTGTGCTTTTGCATATTCCTGGGTGAATAATCACAATGATTCACGGAGGCACATTGCAACATAAGGTGGTATTCAAAGGGAATGGAAGCATTGCCCAATATGGCAATAGGGAACTGAACCCTTGCTGGGAATGCATAATGCTCCAGAGAAGGCAGGGATTCTCCTCAGAAGGGCCTAAAGCAAAGGAATGAATGTCCCACGTTGATTCTTGCCCCATTAGCAAGGGAGACCTCCTGTGAATATGTGGGTTCTATAGAGAGAGCACACAAATGGATTAAACTGGGAGCTGTTCTGCAGGGAAATACAAGAGGCAAAGTTTTGTGTTTCACATCTTGTAATTTTAACACCACTGGTTTTCTCAATGCAGATGCTCTTAAACTGCACCAACAATGAAATTTTATCAGGTGAGGAATTGCATTGACAGAGCTACTGGTTTGGGTCTTTGCTGGTGCATTATTTTTAGATCAAAATGTTTCAAAGTGTATTGTTCATAAAGGTCAAGTCTGTTGGCTTGTTGGGATGGCACACCAAATTGAACAGGCATGTAGCACTCCAAATAGAGATTTTAATGCCCCTATTCTCACAATAAGGACTAACATAATTAATGTCATCTGTTTGTCTAGAAGATTTTGTCCAATTTACATATCATTAGCATAATTTACCAGAGTGCTTGCTTTTAATCCTGTTTTTCAAAGCAGCAGAGTGAGAGAAGCACTTGGATACAATATGTTAGTTTTGATATATTTTTGACACTGGACATCTGAAGACCACATCATTACAAATTGGCTGTGGCCTTCTTCAAAGACATCCATATGATCCTCACAGTGTCAGATACAGTACTGTAGAGCTGCAAATCAGCTTTTATACTTTTTGGTGATTCATTAAGGTATTATTTCAGGAAAATTTCGTACGATCTTTGAACAGGACAAGCAAGGAACCCCAGCTTCACAGAAATTAGTTGACAGTTTCTTTATATATTACCAAACATATAGAATAAACCCTGTATGGATGCACCCAGCATTCAGAAATTGTGCTTTGAAATTGTTTCCATTTTGTATGCAAGCAGCACTATCACTAGAAATAGATTGAGTTATACATGTATCGAAGAACACAGTATTTTTAAAGTGTTCCACTGCTGACTAACTTAAGTAGTATTGTGTATTGTTTCTAAATAAATCATACATCTTAATAAGAAACTTGGACTGCAGATAGCTGTGATAATTGAAACAGATGCTGCACGAGCTGTTCATTGCCTTTCCCCAGATCTGGTGGAGGGAACGTTCCCTGTTCTGCAGGAGAACATTCCCTATCCTGCTAGAAAGAAGGCAGGCAAATAATTTATCCCATCAGAAGGGGTATTTTTAGTTATGTCTCATTTTGTCTAGAGACAACTGGAGAGTGCTGATCCATGTTTGTCTGATAGGACTGTGGATGTTATAATATTCAGGTGACCAATACTATATATTCAAGCAGCATCCAGAGAAGGACAGCTGTCCATGTGAGCTCTAAATTCTACTCCTAGCACTCCTCTCCTCCCTGCAATATCTTGAAGTAAATACAATAAGAGTAATGTGGCACAATGACCATATAATGTCTATTGTCTTCTGAAAGCTAATCTGAGGAGTCAACAGTTTGGGTCAACTGAAGAGAATATATTTTTATCAAAAGTCACACACCAAGGAGAAATCCAAACACATACAATATGAGTGTTTCTAAACAATCCTCTTATGAAAAGCCATTTAGAATGAGAGGTCAAATATTAGCAGCCAAACCCTCTCAAAAGTTGATAAGCAACAGTGAAAGCCAGAAAAATGTCTCGGAACAGAAACCCATTTGTTTACCTGTCACACATTCAATTACTTGCAGTTTCAAATGGTTGGGCAGCAAAAAAATCCATGGTGCCATTGCACTCTCTATGACTCTTCACACTGCTTTTGTGAAATGACTTTAAAGGTTCACCTTGATCCTTTTTTCCAGCCCGGCTTTTCTTGCTCTGGTACTTGACTTTTAAGATTGGTACTTGTTTTAGGCTCGGTTTCACCCTTGTGGGCTTCTGTGCTCTGTTGGAAAGACCACATAATGGTTAAACAGCTGCTAAACTGCAAACTGGTGACACACTGGTTTTATTTAGCACATGGCTGACATCTCTGAAAAAAAAAATAAAGGATTACTAAATAAAAAACAGTGATTTTACATAAATTTACTAGTTATCATGGCTTTTACTCAAATTAATGTTCATGACACAGTGATTGTGGAAGTTGATGCAGGTCAGGCACTTACAGCTGTGTTTGATTTAGCTTCTCAATTCAGCTGTAGTGTATAAATCACATGGAAAAGGCAGCAATACATGTTTGTTCCAGCCAAGGAAGTAAATAGGTGCAATTGAGAACACATAATAATGTTTTTATTACACAAGAAAGTGCAGATTTTCTGACCATGGGAAAACCATGCACTGCTACTCCTTGGCTCTCAGGTGTGACTGTGTGGAGCCTGTGCAATACAGATACAACTCAAGGGCAGAGGTTTGTGCCCTGATTTGCAGTTGAAGGAATTCTGCTGCCATCCTTCTGCTAGTTCACTTACAGTGGCATTATAAAGGATTAAGGTGTTATGAGAAAGAACAGAATAACAGCATACAGATAACCAGTTTTGAATGGATAAGCAAGCTGTAAATAGGAATGCAGTTTCCCTCAACTTTTGCAGATTGCAGCCTCAGCCCAGACCATCAAGTTCTTGAGGTATCATAAGTTCAGTCATATTCTTTCTCTAGGTTTGTCTTTTGATACATGAGTTGCTGTTATTCCCACCAAATACAACTGGCAATAGTGATGTTATTATCGTAACAGTCCAAGGATATAAACAAGTTCCTCTCTTCTTTACACACCTTGTTTCAGTGTAAAGTGTTTCAGAATTATAGCTGGGGTTTTTTCCCATCCTTCATTTAGAAAAAAATATGGTTGGACTAATTATATTTTGAAAGTTAATGGTTTTACTTGATCTATGTTGAACTCCTGGAAAGCAGCCACATCAAATGAGTTCCTGGTAATTTGCCATTATTTCACCATGTGCAGTTCCATGAAATTACATGCCTCCCATATGGCTGTTGCTATAGCTATGCCAAAATCAACCAATTACACTGTAATCTTGCTTGTGGCCCTTCTTGGAGGAAATATACACACGTCCTTTATCTGGGTAGATAAAATGTTTTGTGTTTTTTAGCTCTCTGTAGTATTCTCTCAACTATTGGAAAACTTATTTATATTACAATACTCAGAACATGATGGTTAAGTGATTAAGCAGTGTACTTTACAATAAATAAAAGGAATATTGTCTAATGGATAACCTGGACATGATTTTTCTTGGCTGTTTCTCTAGCTTTTATTGTCATGGTTAGCTGGGCTTAAGGGCTGTTCAGTGTGATGTACTGGATATTAAGGTTCCTTTTAAATTCAGTTTATGCCAATCTGAATGGCAACATGCTGATCCAGGCATTATATTCTCAGCCCTCCTGGGCATTTCCAAAATCCTTCCAACCCTAGAACTTCCTTTTGTTTTTGTTTTTTCTTTCCTCTTGTACTCCGCTGTGCTTCCCAGTCCTGGATCTAGATATGGATTCACAGTGTTGCTCTTTCTGCATGTTCAAGGGCAAGCTATTAACTGCATGAAAACGACCAAGAGTGAGCAGGATGCTGAAAAGCTTCCTACACAGCTTAGCAAGGGATTTGTAAGGCTTTTGTCTAGGTACACACTTCTTCAGGCTGAGGTAATTGTGTGAAATTTTAATACTTAGCATTGCTTAAGCTGGTAAATCATACCTACATCTTGGAAAACTGTGGAGACCCATGACTTATTTGTATAACAATTATAGAAAGCTGTCTGCAAATTCCTTCCTTCTGAATCAAACTGTTAGTCTGCATCTCTGTTCACCTGTTGATTAACAGAAATACTTTCCTTCTGACTTTAATCCTCTCATTCCTTATTCATTTGTATTACATGCTTTTCCCCTGCTCTGTGTTTACATCGTACACTGCCTGGAGGCAGACGGTAACAGAAGGAGGATGCTCTCCATTGGTAATTACTTCTGTTATCAGGGATATTTAGAAAAAGATCACCTGCAGTCCAACTATGCTTACAAAAATTGGACTTGGTGCACCATAGAAGGATTCTGTTGCTGGATTATGTGTGTTGTACAGGATTTCACAGAAAGAAAAAGGTTGGAAAAGACCTCAAGACCAGCCTAGCACCACCATGCTCACAGCTAAACCATGTCCCCAGGTGCCACATCCACATGCTTTTTGAACACTTCCAGAGATGGTATCAGATAGAGGCAATTCAGGCTTTTGTTCACTCCCATTCCATTGGTAAGACTGAGAATATACTAAGACTTTGCCTCTATACATTAAATTTTTTGTTTCTGGTACATCTTGAAACAATGAAAAGCTTTTCATAAGCCAGGAACTGACTTCTGGCCAAATAAGGATGAAAAGATTCAGAAAATTACACCATGAAAACAGACTGTAGGCTTTTCTACTGCTCCTGTACCAAAGAAGTAAGTAAAGGTTGGAAAACATTTCCATGAAAGAAATATACCAATCAGCACAGCAATCCTGCTGGATCTAGCTGAATTTCAGCTTTATAAGCTCAATTTTGTAATTTAAGCACAAAACTTCTATGCTAAAAATATCCACCAAGATAATCTAGATGACAATGCATAAAACTACAAAAGGTCTATACAGAAACCAGTGTGGAAATTTAGATCCATCTATTTGAATTTGGATGACAAACTTGTTTTTATGGTCCAACAATGTGAGATAATATTGCTTAAAGAGAAATCTTGCCCCTTTATTTTATTGGACTGGTCCCTGAGTACAGAGCCACCTGAAAACTGCATCTGGCAAGGCTAATAAAATGAAACATGAGATCTCATAGCCAGGGAGTTACAGTCTTTCAACCCCTTCCCTTACAAAACTGTGATTGACTTGGCACCTTGATACTGAGAAATCCTATGCTTTTTGGTTCTCAAATGAAAATTCCTCTGTAATTCAGTACACCAAAATGCACTAACACTGCTCTTTTTCAATGTCATTCTTTGTGCAGACTCAGGAAGAACACACACCAAGTGTGGTATCTCTTGATACCAAGAGATTGCAATGGAGTTGCTTAACAGAGTTGTTTCACTTTCCATATGACCTGCAGTATGTTTTTGTCCTGCTCAACCTTTTTGTTCTGCTCAGTGCCCCACCACTTCCCAGAAAACACTTGTACTCACAGGGAGGAAAAGATAAATACAGCAATGGGATATTTTCTGTAGAGTGCATTACAGTAAGTGCTTTTGGGTGTGATTTAAAGTTTTATAGTGAAATGATGCTTCTGCTAGCAGAAAGTCTCCAGCACATTATTACAGCCATTCTATTCTCTGTCCTTTGGCTTTGCTATTAAGGTTTAGCAAGACTAATCAGGAGCATTATTCGGAAATATTAGGTAATAAAGGCTGGTCAGCTATGGAACACTAAATGATTGTTCTGTTTAAATCTCACTGCAGCTGGGTAAATGAACTCTGGTCCTGATCCCCTCTGTGCTGGCTCTGTGAGCTGGATTGCCTGGACAGGACCTGCCAGCTCCATCCTCTCCACATGCCTCAGGTTTTTGGACCTTGTTTTGTGCTCCTCTGGGAGGATACTTTAACTCCAGCAGCTGGAGCCCAAAACTGCTCTCTCATTCTGTGATTCCATCTGTCAGATGCAGCAGTTGAACCCGCTGCATGTATAACCCTAACTACCAGGTAATAAAACTGAGAGGAGAGTGAAAAGTCCACGTAGTAGTTTATATCCTAACTATATTTATTTTAGATAAATATTTACCTGTGCACACACAGCAGCACATACAAAGGAAAGGGACATTTGCACTTCTTCTGAAAAGCTTTCAGAGATATTAATCTTTAATATTCTAGCTCAGCACAGCTCACAAGCTACACAATATCCTGCAGAAATCCCTTTCATTATCTGTAAAATGTCTCATAATGTTCTAGTTATAATTTGCTTTGACATTAAAATAAAAATGTTAATATTCTCAATATCTCCTTTCCTTGCTTAATTTCCTCAGGAAGATCTGGCAGCCCACGGAAGCCAGATGGTGATTTGAACTTCCCAAATGAACTGCCTGGCTGCTGCTACTGAAAGGGATGGTTTTGCTCTCTCCTATCTCATCCTGAAGGGCATGTACCTAGTCTTTCCTTTGCTTTGGCACTGACTCTAATCTATCCCTCCAGTGAAAAAAGGCAAAGAGGCTATTAATTAGAGATAGCTGAAAGCAGGTGAGGAGAATATGCTTGAAGAAGGAAGCAAGACCACTGTGAGAATACTTGGAGGGTTCCCTAGGGGACATGGGCCACCTGCAGCTATACATCTCCAAGGTGAAGTCGGGATGTCAGACCAGGACTAGGACCAGTGTGGAGGCCACCAGAGGGACAAGGCAAGTCTGATATGATGCCAGCAACCAAGGCTAGGACAACACAGACCTACAGCATAGCTCAGACAAAATCTGAAGGGCCAGAGCTGAGCTTAACTGAGTCCCCAGTTCTCTGGGACAAGGACTGTGGGGTGGAGACCTCTGGTGATGCTTTTTAGAGCTATTAAGATCCATTAGTGCCTGCCGAGGCCTGGCAAAGACAATTACTCAGTATGATTAACAAATTTGTTCACAGCTTGACATCCATGCTATGCCATGAAGCTCACACCTTCTCATTTCCAAGGCAGGAACAGCATGCAAAGCTTGAAAATACCTAAAACACCCTATATGAGAACTGTTAAACACTAAGATACTTGGAAAACAAACAAAAAGTATTGTGGGCTGCATTACATCACAGGGCAAGAAGTGGGCCACACCTGGTGTGCTCAGCACTCTGTCCTTCAAAGCCTGAAGGGTTGTGGAAGGTGGAAATAGAGAGGAGTACAGACTACATTTTGCCCACCTGAACCCAACAGTGTCCCCCCTTTGGGACGAAGATGATGTGAGGGGGTCTGTTGCATCCCTCTTACACGGAGGGACTGCGGGAGCTGGGCCTGTTTAGAATGGAGAAGACTTGAGAAGGGATTTCATGAATGCATATATGTTTCTCAAAGAGAGGTGCCAAGAAGATGGCACCAGACTCGTTTCAGTGCTGCCCAGCGACAAGACGAGGAGCACTGGCCATAGACTAAAGAACAAGAAATTTCACCTCAGCATGAGGAAGAATTTCTTTACATTGAAGGTGGCAGAGCCCTGCAACAGCTGCCTGGGGAGGGCGCGGACCCTCCCACACTGGAGACATTCTGAACCCCCCTGGATGCACTCCTGCGCTCCAGGTGACCCTGCCTGGGCACGGGGGACCGACCGAATTATCTCCTCAGATCCCTTCCATCTCTGACAGTTCTGTGATTCTGTGACTGGAACGGCCTGCCCATGGCGGTGGTGCAGTCATGGTCCCGGGAGATGTTAAAGGAAAGCCTGGACGTAGCACATGGTCTGTTTGCCATGGTGCTATTCGGTCACCGGTCAAACCTGGTGACCTCGGGGGTGTTTTCCAGCCCGACTGCCCCCGTGCCACATCGGTGATATCCGCTGACCGAGCGGCCCGTCGACGCTCCCGCCGCCCTGAGGGCGCTCAGCCGCTCCGCCCGGCGGGCGAGGCCGCGCCACCGCACGTCACGGGGCGGGGCGGGTCAGCCATCTTGGGCTCGCCGGGCAGCGAGCGAGCGGGCGGGGGCGGAGGCAGCGCCCGCCCTGCGGAAGTCCCTCNGCCGGGCCGGGCAGCCGCGCCCGAGCCTCCGTGGGGCCGGTGCTGGGAGGGATGGGCAGGGCCGGGCCGGGGGGAGCATCCAGCCGCCTTCCCTTCCCCGCCCTTCGCTCTCCGCCCTGCGGGAGCCCTGTCCCGGCGCGGCCCCCTCGCTGCTCTCGGGCCGGTCGGGGCCGCCCCCATTGGTCTCGGGCCGGGGTGCGGGACCTTGTGCGGCTGCCGAGGCCGAGGGAGGCGAGCGGGGACACGGCTCCCGTGGCTGTCCAGAGCCCCTGGGATGCCCCGGCTCGGGGAAGTAGCCGCTTTGCCCGGCGCCGTCTGGGGGGATCGTGTGTATTTATTTTTTTTTTTAATGTGTGGATAATGTCATTTATTCTGTGATACTTCTCTCTGTGGAAGAAAAAAAACCCCTCCCCTTCCATCGAGCAGGCGCAGAGGAACTTCCTTAGTTTTGTCAAAGCCTCTTCCTGCTTTCGTGCTTTTATACCTTATAAGGCAGTTTTCAGTGTCAAACCTGAACCAAATCCGCTTTGGAAACGCTTCTTTTCGTTCAGCAGCTGCCAGGCGGTGGAGAGAACGCGATGCCAGTGATCCATAGCGCAAGGAACGGTGCGGGAGGAGGCCCCGGGGCTCCGGGCTCGCTTTTGCGCGGCTCCGGAGGCTGGGGCAGGGCGGCAGCCCCGGGAGTGCCGTGGGAAGCCGGGCCGGGCGGGCTCCGCGGTGCCGCTCGCAGGAGCGCGCTCGGGAAGTGCGAAGCGCGCTGTGACCCGCGGAATGCAGGGCCGTGGAAAGAGGAAATGTCTCCATCAGGCATCAGCTTTTCATTGGAAGAGAAAGCGCTGCTGTACTTTCAAGGCTCTTTAGCTACCACTGATGGCAGTGTTTTACTTAGTTTTGCTTCTCATCCTTCTTGCTAAAAATAAAGAAAATTTTCAGGGAGTGCTCTGTAGAATCAGATATTTATCATGCTTTCTTGAAAGGGTGTGTTCTTCTGCAACCTGAGCGCTTGTTTCTGAAAGCACGTGCTCGTCATCCCCTCAAGAGAATCTGTTTGGTGTAGGGCATTAATAAATCGGTCTTAAGGAAGAGCAGGTATATGTATGTGTGTCTGATGTGTGCATGTCTAACAGTTGTATGAAGTCATTCCTGTAGTGAAAGCAGAATTGAAACCTTGAGTTCTGTGGGATGGAGGAAAGTTAGCACAGTGGGAATGAGGGTGTGTAGCTGAGTGTAATAGCAGTATGTGGGTTTAACATGTGCATATGTGCTGTTTGTGTTTCAGAGCAAAAGATCTGTAGCTACTCTGCCACATGCTGCCAGAGGCTTTTTGCCATCCCACAGTTTGTATATCACCAGTACTCCCATTAAAGGCAATAATTGTGTCTTTATAGGTTTGTAAAGTACAGGTTGTGACCACTGGATTAGAAATTCACTTAAAGCTTTCAGCAGTGCCCCGCAGGAGCAGCATGCAAGCACAGAGCTGTGTAAGAATAATTTTATCTTGTTGATGTGAGAGTTGTGCCAAGGGACATGAGTATTAAAACAAATGTTCCTGGGGAAGATGTGTGTGCTAGTACACCGTTAATGATCTTCACTTCAGAAGATGTACTCTGTAATATTCTTGAATATTATGTTAGCCAAGTCTTGCTCCTGGTTATTTCCCTACAAATCTTTAAAAAATGCTCTAAATTGCTGTTTTGTTGTGCACCATACTTTTTTTTTAATGCAGCCCAGCCTATTTTACTCTCCAGGCTTTTCATTTCAGGTGTGTTTCCTCATCTAAGATTGTTCTTCCATAAAAGTCTGCTTCAAGAAAGTGGGGGCAAAGATTTGTAGCACCGCAAAGATTACAGAGTGTTGGGGTGGTTTGAATTCAATAATTTCAGTAGACAAAAATATAAAGTGGTGAATTTACAGAAGAAAAATATGTTGAGGTAAATAAGAAACAAGTGGGTAATACTGCAATGAGTTGTGATAGCATGATCATGCTCTTGGCTTTTATTTTTTTATTTGGTGCAGCCCTCCCAGCCCATCTCACTTTTTGTGTGAGAACACAATGTCAGCCCTGTGCTTAGTGCACATCAGCTGAGATCTCAGCATTCTGTCCTGTCTGCCAAAATGACAGAAAGCAGACAAATTAAATATAGCCCCCAAAAAGAGGAAAAGAGGTCTAGGAAATACAGCCAAAACAGAAAGAGTGAAAGGAGCTGCCTTGCTTTCAGACAGGCTTTAAATGTGCAGTGGCTTTACAGTAAGTAGGCTTTTTTTAGAGGGAAGGGTTGATAGTTTGTAATCTCAGGAGAATTGACCTCAGTCAGCAAAAGGGCAGGTGTAGAAGTGGTATTGGAAAATATCTTCCTATGTCTTGTGCTTGTAGCCACAGTTCAGTTTGTTTATCTGAGTGTTAAATTTTGGAGTGTTTTTTATGTGTGTGCACATTTTTGCCTGCTAAGACAGAGGGATGAGAAGGGCAGCAGGGTTGTGCTTTTCAGCATCAGCCTGCCCAGCTTATGCAAATGATAAGGACTTCTTTCAAAGCATAGAGACCAAAACACAGAAGAGACTGGGGAGATAGTAGGATGACTGTTGCTTGAGGTTTTAACAGCTCAGTCAAACTTTTTAGAGGTCATCTAAGTACGTGTCATACAGCTGGAGCTGGGAAATGGGTTTAACCAGTGACTTGGTAATCAGATGCAGCAGAAATTCTTCCAGTGTTACATTTGCTACCCTGAAATTTGCGTTCTTTGCTTAAGCAAACTTGATACCTAGAAAATAAGGTAATTGATACCTAGTAAGAGCAAGTAAATACTTGTGGTTTTAGAAGCTGCTTGTCTGAAGCACTGTACTTTTAATTGTACAGTAGAGTTACAGGCATGATATGAAAAATCTGAAGAGCCCAGTTAGTTTAACGTAACTAAACCCAGTATTATTTATTTCTATAACTGATAGCCTTGTAATTATATTGTTGTTCTGTTGGGTCATCTGGAGAACAACAGTGTGCACCTTATTGTCAGGAGTCTTTGTCCATGTTAGTAGTGAATTTGACTTCACTTGGCTGCTGAGAGCCCCTCTCTTTCTCTTCTTTCCACAATAGATGGGCACCAGGTCCATGAGCAGTGAGCTATGAAGTAACACCTATGTGCTGTTCTGTTTATGTCCTTCAAACATTGGCAAATTTTTGGTTTTGCTGAAGTCAGTAGGTATGCTGTGAATGAGACTTACTTCATACTTTGGTGTATCTAAGGATTGCTTGCATTTTAAAACAAAAATAGAAAAATGAGATGGAGTTCTTCCCATAAAGTATGTGAGCAACATACCAAAGAAAGGAAAAGGCTCTTAGTCATTTTTTAATCACAGTAGGCTGCAGTCTTTTGCTCTGTGCCTTTTGGGTATTTGAATTGTTCTTGCCACCTCTTCTGCAGGCGAGCGCAGCACTGCCTGCAAGTCATGATTAAAAGCTCTTCCTACGCCACTTTGGAATTTAGCTTGATTAGGTTGACAAGTAGATTTTAACTGTGTCTTTTTGTGTGAATGCACTTTTTTCCTTCAGTGTAACTTGTATAACACTGAATTAGCTCATTCGGGATGGCAGATAATTGCAAGTGTTCAAATTAATGGCTCTTCAGCTGAGCTGCAGTAAGTGGCTGTGTAACTGCTACACTTTTAAAATGAGAACTTAATTATAGCACTGAAAGGGATTTACAGAATATTATTTGTATTTTCTGTACCTGAACTTTGTTTTCTATGGGTCTGTGTGCCATTTTTCAGTGGCTGCCAGGTGGATATATTCAATACTTGAGTGTCAGTGGTGACCAGCTTCTCTAATGTACCCAAGAATCTTCTGTTGGGAGGGTCATGTCTGTTGGTAACCTTTTTCTTTAGTAAATTGGTTATGTGATTATGTGGAAAAAACCCAACCTGTTATGGGTCTTGTTTTCTGTCTCCTCTCCTATGCCTAGCTAGGTCCCTTTTTATTTCCCATGCACAGGTTGCAAAAAGTGATGTGGTTTTTAACGTCTTTCTTGCATACTAGGGGTGAATTAAGGGTTTTGGGGTTGTCTGGAGGGAACTTGGGATTTCTTTTACACCTCCTGGCAGTCTGAGTTCCCACTGAGCTGAGAGCCAGGAGGATTGAGGCTGCTCAGGATTTCCAGGGTTTCTTGATGCAGAGTTGCAAGCTGGTTTTTGGAATGAGTCACATACATCTGAGAATTTCTTGGCTATTTGGTCTTTCTAACCAGTGCTGTGAATGAAGGAAGAGAACATTTGGGCACACAGAACCTCAGAGAAGCAGAAGCTGGCTGGAGTGAGTTTTAATTTGGGAAAATTCTCTACAAACCCTACTGCTCTAGTTAATCTTCATCCAACACCTCTATATCTTTTAAGGAGAGCAAAGTATTTATGGGTTGAGTGTCTTCTGATATGATAAGGTATGACAGGATTATGTTGTCCTGTTTCTCTTCTGAGAGTGTAAATGAGTACAAGATCCATGAAAAGCAGTAATCTTCAACAGACAGCAAAATCTGTGAGATGAGAAATACAGTGATGTATAATCAAGGTAGGGGGAGGTAACAGTCTGTTTTGTGAGCTCATGAACGTTTTAGTGTCTTACACTGTGCCTTGAAATTATTTTTCTTTCCTAATGTTCCAGATATGGGTTATTTCAGGTTTTTCAAAGCCTGACTTATGTTTAGTATAAAGATTGCAGCACCATGATATTTTTGCAGTTTATAGTACAACTGGATATCTTTTCACAACCTTCTGTGGACTGAAAAATTTTTTCATTTGGGATGGATTTTCTCTGTGTTATGTCATCCCAGAAGTAATTTTTCAGTATGAAAAGCATGGACAAAATATTTCCTTGATTGCATTTGGAAAAAAATACTCTTCCAGGTTTTAAGAGTATCTTTTACTTGCTAGTGGGTGAAGTGTGGTTAGGGAGGGAGGGGAAAAATGTGTCATCCTTCATGTGGAAAGAGGAATTATACTAGGTTAAGAATTGATTTAATACATTTCAAAAACATTTGCAAGGAGGCTTAGAAGGCTGATGATAACCTGTGGTGTCTCTTGGATGATTCTAATACATCACAGTCCATTTTACAACACTAAATGCTCAGAGTATGCAATATGGTTAGGAATAGTAGGAGTTCAGTTAGGAGTACTTATATTTCTATTGACACACACTTTTTATTTCTGTAATTCCATCATAGGGATCAGTTTAGATCTTGTTTTATGAGTTCCAGAAGCCATTCAAGATGCATGGCACCTTCCAGCCCTTCTGTTTCTGCTCCTCTTTTTCTGTGTCTCACTTGTGCTTGATACAGAGGAAAGGAGCAGTGGCATTTCAGGGTAGAGGACAAACCCACTTGCATCCCTGGGCTGGAGCTGTAAGTTAATAATTGATGAAGCTCCTTCTGTGAGCTGCAGGGCTCCTGCTTGGGGCAGGGTGTGAGGTGTGCCTGGGATGGGCAGGTTCCATTCTTGTTCCTTCATGTGTTTACTACCTGGCTTGGGCTTTCTGCCCAGCAAGTGTGTTGATTGCATGACTTCTATGGATATTTACTTCTCTAAATAAGTTGAAAATAGAGTTTTTAGGAGTTCAGAAATATTTCACCAGTTCTGAGTAGTAATCCATGCTCTTTATTGTATTATAGACACATATAAGAAACTTTGCTGTAGGTCTGTTAGTTCATGCAATTGGAAAGTTTCAACATGGTGTTTCAAAATTTAGTTTCATCATTGCAGACTTTCTTTGCGACATGCTAAAGGGTTTTGACGATTTCAAACTTAAAAAATAAAAATGAATACTTGTCCAAAATTAAAAGACTTTAGGGAGACAAGGTTAATTTTAAGGGTAAAACAACTAAAAACATACTTGGGTTTTTCCCCAAGGAAATTCCAAGTTCTTTTCTGTTCTATGTAAGACAAGGAGTATCTATTGCTTTAATCTTGTATTTTTGGTTTTGGTGTACTAGTCTAACAGAAATCATCCTTATTAGTGCCCATAGCAGGATTACTTTAACCAAAAAAATGAAGCATCAATCCTTTCCAAGTGCTACTAGTGATGTATTGCTGGGATTTTGTTCATTCAGTTACATCCAAAATTGAAAAAATAATCATTTTATCCACTGACTTAATGCAGGGTATGATTCATTTTTTTTTATTTTTGTTCTGATCATGGGTTTGCATTTTTAAGACTAGACGGAAAAACTAGATAAATGTACAATTTTAATTTTGTCTGGGATTTCCTTTTTCTCTTTATTATTCTCTTGTGGTCAGTGCAAATGTTTGCAGCTGTGCACAGGATGTGTTTTGGCATGCTCAGGCTGTAGAGAGCAAGATGAAGACAGGAGGTTATCTGTTGTTACTTTTTTTGATAAATAAATGCTATCAATGGAGGAATCCAAATTGTAATTTTTTACTTAACACCATCTCTCTTATCTAGGTTTTCAGTATTAGTATTTTTTTTGTCGTGACTTACCTTAGATACAGAACATTGTTTATCATCTGCAAGAGCTTTCACAATTCAACTGCTTGCATATTTACTGTCAGGCTTCAGAATCTCTGTGATCCTGTTAAATGAGACCTGCTTTTTATATTAAACAAGATTTACTGGTCTGGTTTTGTCCACAGCTGAGTGGAGCATTTTTTACTACAAGCCAACTATTTCTAATCAGAACCATCTTTTATTAGAAGTGTGGTGTAACATGAGAAATATGTAATCTGGTGCTTTAGTGCAAGCCTGCTCTTGATGGAAAACATTTGGTTTTCCTGCTGAAAGGCTGAAGTGCACAGGGCAGACTGGGAGTGCTGGGACAATCCCTTGGTGCTTGCTGGGTGCTCCTGCCCTGCTCTCTCTGGCCGTTCTGTTTCATCCTGCCCTCTGCTCAGGTTGATGGGATTGGGGGCACAGCTCTTGGGTCAAAGCTGGAGCTCTCAAGTGCTGAAACTGTGCAAATAGCAAGCACAAAAGCTCAACTTTTTTCCCTTTTTTTTTTAGTATGGAGTAACTTTACAGTTTTAGCCCCTTATTACATTTGCATGAAGAAACTTCCAAGTCAAGTCAGGCTTTTTCTGCATCATAAGACTTAGCTTTCACCTATTTAATTTCTTCAAGTACAGGATTTTGTTTATTTGCAGGTTATATATGTGTTCATTCAATTGAGCCTTCCTTGCTTTCTGTTGAAAAATATGTATAATTAATTTATTTTCTTGAGTTTTTTTTCCTACTGATAAATGTCTGTGCAGTCATAGAATACTCTGAGCTGGAAAGGACCCACAAGGATAATTGAGTCCAACTCCTGATGTTCAGCTTATTTTGGGTAAATGATGTAGAAAGTTGCCAAATAAATCTCCCCCTCATACTAAATAACTTCTACTGTTAAGTAATTATTCATGTAAGGCTGCCAAACTTTTGGGCATTCTTTCCTTGTTATTTGGAAATACTGCATGGAGTAGGCAGGCTGTGAAAAATGCTCAGAAAGCCTGGAAAAATGAAATACAAATTTGTTAAAGAGCCTATCAGTATAGGTGAGTGCTGTGTGGGTGTGGTGTAACACAGAGGCACTGTTAAGACACTTGTTAAAATGAATTAGCCTAGAAGTCTCAAAGGAAGCAGTGAGTAGAAAGGGAGCATTTTGCCTTTGCCAACACAAACTACTCTACTCTCATTATACAAAGATAATATCCAAAGCTGTTTGCTCTTCTTGCTTTGAGGAAAACGCAGTCAAAGGAAAGCTTTAACTTTTGAGTTAAAGTAGTTGCCAGCATTAAATATTTGAAATGAGTTTACAAATACAAATAAAATTGACAAAGACTACAAATGTATGTGGTTGTATCATCAGGATGCTAGAATTTGGATTTTGTTAGTTAAAACCACTTGGTTTCAAGTCCTCTTTTCGTGGCTCAATTATAAACCAGTCTTTTGGACATAAATGCGTCTTATCTTCCTCTTTACTTGTAGGGGAACTTTTCCAGAGTCAGTGTACCAAGGTTGCTCATTTTTGTTTGGCTGAATGATTTTCAAAGATTTGGTGATAGTAGACATAAAGCAAAATTGAAAGTTGTTGCTCTTCTACTCCATCCAAGTATTAGTAAAGTTAGAAGCAGCACAGTAGCTTGCTCACTTCTCCAGACTGGTGTTAAAAACGTCACCTGGAGACAGTACATGTGAGTTTATTCTGAGTGCTATGTAGCACAGGCTGCTTTTGCCCCCATGTTCCTCTTGCTCATTCTGGTCTGGCTCTCTGCAGCCATGTCTGAAGTTTTTGCTCCCCATTTTAGCTGGATTTTACTAACAAGCAGTACAGTTGTCTGTGCTCTGAGTTGTTGAGGTAGCTGCTGATAAAAAGCAACACTGGATAGATTTCTACACAAAAGTATGGATGCCTTTAAAGATAAATCAGCCTTTTTTAAAGGTGGCTTTTATCTATTTAGGAAATAAAATATTTGCTAGAAGCACTTTTCTTTCAAGCTGCTTTTGAGCTGATTTATTAAATTGCACACCAATCTGCTTATGGTTTGTTTTACTGTGACAGTTTCAGTATGTGGCACAGAAGTATTTGTTGCCAAGGTGAAGGTGCTTGCTTGAGTGGGCTGATGTTTTTTGGGAGAAATACTGTAAAATAATGGTCTCAAACACGTAGTAATACATTTAATTCCAAGGCCAAGCTTGTAGACTGTGAGATTTTTAACACCTCTGCTACCTAGAGGTCCCATATGTCATTGAAATACTATCCTCCCTTTTACCATCCCTTCATGTGTGTGCTCTACAGTTTAAGAAGGTTCTCTTTACCTGAGAATGCTTCTGATCTTACAGATTTTTTCCATTTATAGAGCAAATTCTTTAATTTCCACTATTGATTACCTAAAACACTTGTTGATCAAAAATATTTTAAAATTTGACAGAAGCAGTTGCTGTTTAAAAATGCAAGCTAGTAATTTGTAAAAGGTAAACTATATTAGCTATAAATGTAAAGTATGAAAAACATGGCTAATTTAAAAATCTTGCTGTCTTATGTTTTATCAAGGACATTTAAAAAGAGATAGTAAACTAATTTATTACTACAAGTCCCATTTTCCTAATATAATCAGTCCTTCAGGGACTTCTGCTGCTGCTTAGCTGATTTGCACCTGATGATAGAACTGGGGCTTTTTTTAAAGGGGCAAGACAACTTTCCTCTTTCACTGTAATTTTCTCATTATTTCTCTTTACAGGAGTTTGAAAAGTAAATACTTCCTAGGCTTTTCAGTCCCATCTGGATGGGAGAAAATCCTGATAGAAGAAATGCAACATATAAAAACATAAAGGCTTGTTCAGGCTTTTCAGTCACATGAGGCTCTGTTTATGAAGACTAGGAATTCATCCATGTTTAAGAAATTTCTTTTTAAGGCAGCTGTTATCAGAAGACATCAGACAGTGAAAACATGGTATCTATCTTATAATTCCTATTTATGTAGGATTTATCCGGTTAAAACAGGAAAGGATATTAAGCCCTTTTTGATAAAGTCTTTGATGGACAGACCATGTGTAAGGAGCTGGTATTGAAGAGTGGAATCCCTTTCCATTCTGTTTAAAAACTTGTTTAAAATCTTTTTGCCATGAGATTTATGTCGTGCACTTTTGAATATATTACCAGGTGCACATTCTCCTTAGAGTCTCTACACTCTGAGCTTTTCTGTAGTGCCTTCTCTGCCCTGCTTACTTAATTAGAATTTTTTGAGTTAAGATAATTTAGCCAGCCGTGAACATGTGTTGAATGATGGTTGTTGCAATCATCTTGCTTTCTGTCTTTGGCCCTCGTTTCCTGGAGTCTTTTTTCCTCGTGGTTTCAGTAAGGAAATGCAAAGCACTCCTGCCTCAGGAGA
Organism: Anthoscopus minutus; assembly: GCA_013399455.1. Taxonomy (NCBI): domain Eukaryota; kingdom Metazoa; phylum Chordata; class Aves; order Passeriformes; family Paridae; genus Anthoscopus; species Anthoscopus minutus. Next base: position 34,539 of record VWYI01047344.1, read on the forward strand.
GTTCATAAACACATGGGAAGAGGCTCTCAAGGAAAGTGGGAGATTGGCTCCAGACCCATTTGCATGGAAGGGGATATGGAGCAGGGATGTGCTGCCTGAGCAAGTGAGACACCTTGCAAATGTATCAGCTTACATTTAAGAATAAATGCATTTAACTGTGTAAAGCCTGTATGATCACTGGATGTTAGACTTGCTTGGAGCATGACCACTTGGACATGTTCTGCATAGGAGCTGAGGTGTGTTTACATAGGGAAGCCATGCTGGGGTTGATGTACAGGCTGTGGTACACACCAAAGCAGAATTTCAGAAGTTACACATGTACTGTCCTGGCTGTGGTTCCTGGGAAGCCCATTGCATCTGCAGGGTGAGACACAGGCAATGGATGTGTTGTTTTTGGAATGAGAACTTGCACAGAAGGGTTGTGTGTGGCTCACATGGTGAACAGTGATTCAGAGTCATCATGAAGAGAGCAGTTTGATGGACAACAAGAAAAAAGTAGCCCTCTGAACAAAATGCCCTTGTTTTTCTAATGATGCACCTTGAAGATAAACCAGAAAGAGACTGTTTTGATTTCCTTCAGTTCTGAGTTTTGTACTCCCGCCTGCTTTACTTTCCTCACATAAAAATGTTCCTTTTTTTTTTGTATGTTTTTCAAGTCGCTTTGTATCTTCCCAGTGGGACCAGCATTAAAGGTACATCTGACTGCTGTTTGTGTGTGCATTTGAAATGCATGACATTTCTGCTAGCCGAGGTCGTTAGGAGTAGCTGAGGAATAGGCTGCAACCCAGATTTGCTCTAGGAGTTGGAGATCAGCTGATGCTTGTCCTCATCTGCTCTTGTCTGCTTGTGCTTGTTAACTCCTGTCTTTGTGTGGAGCTGTCAGAGAAATGACACAATTTGTGCTGGACTTCCCTAGCTCTGTGGTCCTTCAGGAGCAGCTGGACAAGTGCATTGCTCACAAAGCAGTTGTCCTCCTATTTCTCACTTTTGTTAGAATTGCAGTTGTGCTTGAACTAGGGTGTGTAACTCGGGAGAATGGCATTTGTTGTGGGTAGGAATGCAGTGGAGCAAAGGCACGTGGTCATAGTTTGTGGTTTGCAGATGGAAGTTCTGGTAATGACATCCTCATTACAAGTTCTTACCCTTAGCACTGCTTCCTTTTGGCTTTAAAATTGTCTGCATGACTAATGCACAAGTAACCTTCCTGTGACATTGCTTTTGTGTCATAGCCTCAGAAACATCTATTCTAGGTGAGAGAGCACATGTAAGAAATCCCATTAGTGCTGTTGAGAACATTGTGGAAAGCCCTTTAGGCTGTCCTTCCAGAGAGCTCTCAGGCAGAGTGTGCAAAGCTGCTGTGCAGCTTTAGGATGTGAGTTTTTGAGGGTGATAATCACATGCTAAAGCTATTTCTCCACTTGCAGGTGAGATAGGGGTTAGTAGAGTTAACTCAGAAAGAACATTTATTAGTGACTCTCCCAAACCTGTTTATGCTATGAATGTCCATTGCAAAAACATGTTTTGTTTATCACAAATCTGTAGACTAGAGAGTGGTGTTGCCTTTTGGAGAAGGTGTTAGAGGAAGTTACTGGGGAACATCAGCATATATATGTGTGTGTATATATATATAGATATCTATATGCTGAGGGAGTGGAAGAGGGTGTATATGTATATGGTTCTCCATAGATGGACATGCACATATATATAGAGACTTTGTGTACTTCTCTTGGATACTCTGTAGCTGAGTTTCTGAACTAAAACTAAAGACCACGATTATCCCACAAATTTTTTGGCTGTTTGGTTCTTAGGGTTTATTTTCTTTTTTTTTTTTAATGAGCTTATAGGCCTACAGAAACACTTCAGGGGGCTGAACACAGAGAAATAAAGGAAAACACCTGAACAGTCAAGGTTTTCACCTTTGGGATTTTATAAATCAGTTCTGTGTTACAGGTTTTAATAGAAATTAGCTTATACCACTACATTCCTGTCTGCAGTGCCCTGTGCTCTTACTGCTGAATGCCCCAAATTCCACATGGCAAAGCTGAGTCCATGTCTCATTAATGGGGTGTGCCTGCTTCTCTCCATTCAAGTCCCTTCTGCCACTCTTCAGTTCTGGGTAGCAGGACAAAGGGTGATTTATGGAAAGTTCAGTATTGGTAGTGCCTTATGATATCTCTACTATCAGGATTCTTTTTCAGTAGCAGCAGTAATTCCTGACCTGAAGAAGCTGGGGTGTGCCTTATTCCCCTGTGAATCATTCATTAGTCAGACACACGTTGCTATGCATGAACTCCTTGTGGAAACTGGATACTTGTGGAATCTAGATTGTCTATAGTATCCTTCTTTTCATGTGTTTTAAATATTTACTTCAAGTTACAGTGATAGATCTGACCAGTCTTTAAATAAGGCCTTGTATCTGCAAAAGTTAATTTTTAAAGAATCCCACAATGACTAGATTGAGCATTTGGAGAACTGAAGGCTTTTATTGACTTTCATTCAGTTCTACCTTAGCTTTTTGCCTCACCTATTGCATTTTTAGACTCCATTTAAACTCAAGAGTATCTCTATATGCATTTAGTTATGAAAATCAGATTTAGTGTTTATAATGTATTGTGCCATGGTCCCTGGCTGTGCTGTGGGCCTGAGGCTCCCAGGGGAGCAGGGGTCCATCCCTGCCCGTGTGCCAGCAGTGCTGGAGTTCCAAGTGTGCAATGAAGTCTTGTACATGAGAGATGTGAAGTGTTGTGTATGACATTGCGCTGGAGACTTGCTGATAAACTGCTCTAATATTCAGAGACCAAAAGTCATGCAGGTTTTTTTCCCCTTTTCTTAGAAGCCTAAAAATGCACTGCACTTTTTTTAACCCAAATCAGTTCACTTCTTGCTGAGTAGGCCACAGTATTTTTATGTATGCTGATTTTATGTCTGAATACACTCTTTTTATGTAAAATGCATCTTTCATGAGATTATTTTTCTTTCCGTCTTACTGGCTGTGTGTGTGCTGGGCAAACTCCCACCCACAAGCAACTAAGCTGCCAGTTACCTGCAGCAGTTCAGCTTTTGCTTTCTTGGAAATACTGAGTTTAATAATCAAACAGTTTTAACCTTTTTAACTATAGAAAAACACTTCTAATCTAGTTGTAGGTTTATGCAGCATTCAGGCTCCAAAGTTCTTGTGTAGATTTAGCTTTAAAATCTGCATGCCACGGTTCTGGTTTCTAGAGGAAGGTAGTGGGAGTGAGTCAGTATTTGCTGGTTTACTACTAACTGTGGCACTAAAAGCCTCTTAAAACAATTCAGTGAACAATTTTACTCTGTGTGATAGGTTAAAGAAGCACCAGTTTGTGGAATTATTGCTATTTCTTTTGGGAAATAGATTTTTAAGAAGAAAATCAAACTTAATTGAGCGAAATCTAAATTGTGTGTTCATGAGGTGTGAAGTTCTTTCTGATATTTAGTTCCTTTTTTGTTGTTTATCTTCTGCCTGTGACTTTTTTTTGTCAAGAAACATTCCTGTTGATTGGTACGAAGGCAAGTTTCTGTGCACAGTTACTCACAACTGTTACAGTGTGTTATACACAAGATCAGGTTTACAGCTTTGAAAATACATCTCCTGCAAAGCATTTGTGGTGTTAGATGAGGTCCTGTGCTAACCACTTTGTTATTCAGAGAGAAACCCACCCTCCCTCTGAGGATCTGTGTCTGTTGGCCCAGCGCTGCTGGGTGCAATCAGCAGCAGTGACAGAAATTGTGTAGGTGTTGCTGGGCACAAGCTGCTCAGTGCTGCTGGAGAGGCATCACAGCCAGACCTGCAGCAGCAGCACTGCTCTCCCAGCCTGGGCAGCACAGCCCTTTGCTGTGTTACTGCCATGAATTTATGGTTTGTTAGAGTTACTGCTGCCTTACACCTCCTAGGATCTTCAGCGTTACATCAGAGTGCTGAAAGCTGTAGAGGTGCTACTACAGCGTTCATGCCTTTGCTGATGGTGCTAATTTAGTGCAGCTGCCTGACCGTACAGAGAAAATGAGAACTTTGTCATGTCTGTGCTTGTTAAAAACGTGTGGGTAAACTGTAACTCTTGAGCTAGAGCTGTGCATTTTGGTCCTCGTGGTTTAGAATTTGCCTGTGCTGCTTTGGTGGTAGCATTTCTACCAGCTGGTTTTGGTAGCATGAATTTTGGAGTTATTTTTTGTGAATACTTTGTTAATTAAGTTTTCTTGCATTGTGATAATGAAGATAATGTGTATTTCCATAGCACATTCTGGGGACTGGGTGAAGGCATGTAGTTCTTTTCCTCTTGCTTTCTTTATGCTTGTTAGACACATTTTGACACTGTTTTCCGTTTGTGAAATGGAATGGCTTTTGCTAGGATTTGTCATTATCAGCTGCTTGTGACATGAGGATGACCAGCCCTGCCTCCTGCCCAGCTGGCAGTCCATGGGCAGGGCAGCATTTCCCCGCTATAGGCAGGAATTACAAAAACAATTTTACCACTAGCACTGGCTATATGAAAGTATTTCTATGGAGATGCTAGCTGCTGAGCAGGGAGGAACTGCTCTGACAAAATTATACTCCTAAACATTGATAGATTGAATTACATACTTTGTATTCTTTAGTAAAATATTATTAGAGTAGTAATTAGCAGTGATTCTTGTTTTGTGGCAGGGAACATTCTTTTATACTTTAAAAGACAGAAAATCTTAGTTTGCCTTAGGTTTTTTGTTTATTTTAATAGAAAAGTCAGTGTGGTGTCCCTCTGATATGGGAAGAGGGGTCTGCTCATTAAAAAAAGGAGATGTCTTTGTTATTTGTGGTATTAAATACTACAACCAAATCCTTTTTTTCCTCAACAGGTATACAAAGCTCGGATATGCGGGTAATACTGAACCCCAGTTCATTATCCCTTCATGTAAGTATTTGTTACTTGTGTATCAATGCTGAAGTTACTCTTGGACTTTCTGTAACATGTTATAAAAACCAAAAAAACCCCCAACATTAAAAGAGAATGACTTGACCTCTGAGTGATGACACAGAATAATAATGTGGCTTATTTATTTTGTTATGGATACTCATTTTAGAAAGATACATTCATTAAAAAGGGATACTAATGGTTGAAGCTAATTTTTGGATGCTGAAATAATGTAAAAATCCAGTAGTATGGCTACATTTACCTTTTAGGAGGTTTTTTTTCCTGTTTAGTGATTTTCTGGTAAAACGTTGAGTTGATAACTGGAAAAAAAAAATGGTATGATTTAATATCTCTAGGGTTTAAAATGTTCTACTTGCCTGGAAGTTGTCAGTATTACAGCAATGTTAATTTACTGTGTTTTGCAAACACAATAAGAAACCATGTCAGTTTTGTCCCCCACATAGAATAGCTTATTTATTTGCTCCCTGGCTCCTGAACTGTTTCTTCCACTGGAAGAGATACAGTTCTACTCCAGAGAGTGGAGCTCACTCAGCTTCCCTTAGAAATTCACCTTTTGACCTCCTGCACCTCTTGGCAGTTCCTCATTGTTCGTCTGTGCCAAAGTAATCACAGATTACATCCTGGTGAAAAGGAATAATTAGCACACCCAGTTTTCCTTGCAAATACAACAGGAAGAGAGTTGGAACCAAATACTGCTTCTGTAGTCGCTGTAAAATAGAAGTTCAGGCTCTTGTGTTAATTTTTCTAGGAAACGTACTTCAAAAAAGTAATTTTCATGGGGAGATAAGGCTAATTCACTTAGATGAGTAAAGTATATGAGAACAGGAGAATGCATTCTGAGAATCCATTCTGTATCTTCTATTTTGGCTTCTAATAGGCATTCCTTAGATTGTTTGGTTTTCCACATTAACTTCATTAAGTTTAGTTCAGTGTCATGTAAAACACACTACAGTTTTCTTTTTCACACAAAAGCTAATTTCACATCAGATGTGAAAAGTTTCTAAACATTGAAAAAACCCTTACAGTGCTCTTTAAACTTAGTAGCACTTGATATAGTAGAAATGGGCAAGTGGTTATTTCATTTCAGATACATAGAGTTTACATACTTTTTCTGCATTTTTAGATTTGGTTATTTAATTTGAAGATCAATTTCTTGTTCCAAAAAAGAGGAAATATCATGATATTTTAAACACTGGGAATGAAATGACCTGTCAGATCATTAAGCAGAGAAATTTGTCCAACAGGGATGCTATTAAAGTACAAGAGAAGGAGGGGAAATGAGATTTTTTTGACAGCCTTTTGATATAGTGTGGTGTATGGAAAAAAGGATGCTCAGTCTAGATGCTTCTGCAGCTGAAATGGCCCTTGACTGTAATTCTCTCAATAAAAAAGGCATTTTTCTCATTTGTGCCACACTCCAAGCTAGATAATTACAGTAACAGCATGAGTTTGTGTTAATCCTCTGCCTCGAATGAAATAAAATAGTGCTGGCTTAATCCACAGTAGAGAAACAAAAATAGAGTACAGCAGTACCTAGTCTCAAAGTAAAATGTTACAAAAATGCTTTTTGATGTCTGTATTTTCCTTAATGTTATTCCCTGTGGAAAAAATGGTTTGGTTTCTCCTTGCACTTCCAGCAGTGGCATTTTATCAGTTTGATTCTCTAAAATTAGTGTTAGCTGTTAAACAGGTCTGAGCAGCATTCCTTGTGCCTTGTTCATGTATAGCTTATCTTATTCACTCCTGCTCTTAACAAATTTATATCTCCTTATGATGTGTTCTTGATTTTATTCTGAATATGCTTCTGTAGAGGTGATAAGTGCTTACATAAAAAGTGAAGTAAACGAGAATATTGTTTTTGGTGCAGCTTGGGTTCACTGTTTTCTTCCCTGTCTGCCTTTTAGATCTTAGATCATTAATTTTGCTTGATTTTTATTCACTTAAGCAGGTTTTTCCTGCTGTTTGATAAAATGGGAGTCAACTTCTTTCCATTACCCAGTAGTTCCCTTGATTTTTCATTATTGCAGTTCATCTGTGATAGCTGATGTCCTTTTCTTTACTTCTAAAAGAAATCCCTGGCTTGAGTAGCAGTTCAGTACAGAAATTGATTCAGTGCAAGGATGTTATTTTTTTTCCCCCCTTAAAAGCTCTTAATTCTTATGCCAAGCAAATCAAAGGCAACTGCTCTGAGTATTGCTGGGATGCTGCCCATCCTCGGGCACTGCAGCTGAGGTTTCAGCAAGAATTATTTTTTTGTTTGTATTTTCATTTGTATATGATTCTTGGTTCAGGTTGTTTGCTCTCAGTTTCTGCTTTTCAAGTGCAGGGCTGAACAAGCTGGCCTTGAGGGCAACAAAATATTTCAGACCTCCCATCTTGTTTTAGGTTTGTAACAGGGTTAAACCAGTTGGGCTTGAAAGTTGGTATAATCCTGTGGCAAGTGGTGGATTTTACTTCTTGGGGATAACACACATCTGGACAGAAAAATTGCCCCCGGATGTGTGAGCTCTGTAATAATGACCTGAAAATTTTTGTCAAGGTTCCTCTCTTGACTTCAAGTAAGCACCTGCCTTGCAACATTTCCTTCCCTGTGATTTTAGCTTCTGCTTCCAATCTACCCCCCTTCTATTTGGCTTCCTCCACCCTTCTGCTTCCTCTCTGCTCTCCTGTAAGCAGCTACAGAAGTTGCAGTATGATTCAGTTTTCTTCCTCAAGAGCTCAAAATAATAACATCTGCTCCATCCTGTTCAGTCTTTCACAACATTCAACTTCTTGGTTCCTCTGGCTCTGCTTGTGTTGCTCTGTGTGGGAAGGGAAGGGAAGGGAGGAGGATGGGGACGGTCCATGCACTTGGGGTGTTTTACCCCTTAGCAAGCTGCTGATTTCCAGATCCTGTAGCTGTGCTGGGCTTGAGACTGCAGCTGTTTGCATCATTTTTTTAATCTCATTTGTGAGCAAACAGAACTTCTTGCTGGAGGTGAGAACTAGAAAAATACTTCTGCCATTGAGAGGGCTTTTGGAGCACAACCTTAGAACAGCTGAGGCTGATTTAATGCTTGTTTATATGAATTTCCTCATCTGTGTGAAGGATTGTGTTTAAAGGCAGTTAGTAAGGTATGAAAAAATACAGCAGATATTGTTGGTACCTGGGGAGTGATTCATTTACAAGAATAACAATATTAATAATAACACTTAATATTGTTATTATTGAAGTCTGCAGAAAATTAGCACATTTGTTGAATAAAATGAGGTCCGTAGGGATATCCTATCTTAGTGTTTCTCTGTATATTTTATCTTCCTGATTTCGTGTTGAATGTCTAACAATTAAATTTGTATTTAAATCTGTTAATATGTTGCTTTTTAAGTTCTTACCATGCTTACCCGTGACGGAAAGTCAAATTATCTCTGTTCTGTGTAGATTTTCTCTGAGTTATGCTTGAAACAAAGGATGATTGTGATCACAGTGTATCTGTTTATTCAGTGTAGGTTTTCTGTTTTTGGTTCAGGATATATGACCTACAATAATGTTTGTGTTCTCTGTTGAAGGTATTGCTATCAAAGAGTCAGCAAAAGTGGTTGATCAAGCACAGAGGAGGGTTTTGAAAGGTGTGGATGATTTAGACTTCTTCATTGGGGACGAAGCAATAGAAAAACCAACTTATGCAACCAAGGTATTAAGAAAAATTTTAAAAGTAATTTTTCAATACTGTTTAGCAAGCACCACATGTACAGTAAATATAATGTTAAGAATGTTTTTTTGATAACTTAAATCTTGTTTATTTATGAACTCTGTTTAAATAGAAAATAAGCTTTGGTATTAGTTTTGTTGACCTTGGAGCCTGTGGGAAGTTGCAAAACACTGTGAATATCTATGTATATTATATATATATTCATTTATTTTTTTTTTCTTCATAAGTGAGAGGAGGCTGAGAGGGTGTTACATGGAAATACCACATTCTCTTGTTCCTTGGCTTCTGTCAGGAACATCAGAGTGGGACACTGGGCTGGGGGAACTTTTGGTTTATCCCAGTGCCACCATTCTGCTGTACTGAGAAAAATGCAAAATGTTGTCTCTGCTAGTCAAGGTTGGAGTCAGAATTTTGAATAGGTGTCATATGGGAATAGTGAAAGCCTAAACTGATGTTTCTTGCCTATGTAGATCATATACTTTTCTGCAGTTGAAAACAGATTTTTTTTTTTTTTTTTTTGGGGGGGGTTTGTTTCCTTTTTTTTTCTTCTTGTTTCCAATTATAATTTGACATTTTTCTTCAACAGTGGCCTATCCGCCATGGTATAGTTGAAGACTGGGACTTGATGGAGAGGTTTATGGAGCAAGTAATCTTTAAGTATTTAAGGGCAGAACCTGAAGACCATTATTTTCTTTTGGTAGGTAAATTTATGTCCTGCTTAAGAAATTCCAAATGATGAATAACAATGTGCTGATTTATGTAAATTCTCAAATATAAATATGCATATTTTGAAAGCAAAAGTAAATAAATTACCTGGAGTTTTCTTGACCTGCGGTAAGCCATCCAGGTTCTTTAATTTTCTAAAAATGTCAGTGTGTCTGAACAGCAAACATTTTTCTGTTCTCATTTCCCTTCAAATTGTCTGATTCATCACTTTCTTATTTTCGTTCTCCACTGAATTCAATAATCTCAAAGTTTATATGTTTGAGATAAAAAAATCAACTTATGTTTTGACTTTACATAATTGCAGTTATTTTGTTTTTACAGTACTTCCATCTGGATGAAGTATCTAGAGAAGAAATTTCTGTTTTTTATTTTCTGTGAAACTAGAAGGGTTGATTGTCATATTTCAGCTGATTAGATCTCAATTAAGGTCAACGTTATTCTGAAGCATCTGCTATTCCTTAGTATTTTATTTAGGGCCATTGAAATAGGCAATTTGGTTTAGTGTGTTATTTCTTGNTTTCCTTTTTTTTTCTTCTTGTTTCCAATTATAATTTGACATTTTTCTTCAACAGTGGCCTATCCGCCATGGTATAGTTGAAGACTGGGACTTGATGGAGAGGTTTATGGAGCAAGTAATCTTTAAGTATTTAAGGGCAGAACCTGAAGACCATTATTTTCTTTTGGTAGGTAAATTTATGTCCTGCTTAAGAAATTCCAAATGATGAATAACAATGTGCTGATTTATGTAAATTCTCAAATATAAATATGCATATTTTGAAAGCAAAAGTAAATAAATTACCTGGAGTTTTCTTGACCTGCGGTAAGCCATCCAGGTTCTTTAATTTTCTAAAAATGTCAGTGTGTCTGAACAGCAAACATTTTTCTGTTCTCATTTCCCTTCAAATTGTCTGATTCATCACTTTCTTATTTTCGTTCTCCACTGAATTCAATAATCTCAAAGTTTATATGTTTGAGATAAAAAAATCAACTTATGTTTTGACTTTACATAATTGCAGTTATTTTGTTTTTACAGTACTTCCATCTGGATGAAGTATCTAGAGAAGAAATTTCTGTTTTTTATTTTCTGTGAAACTAGAAGGGTTGATTGTCATATTTCAGCTGATTAGATCTCAATTAAGGTCAACGTTATTCTGAAGCATCTGCTATTCCTTAGTATTTTATTTAGGGCCATTGAAATAGGCAATTTGGTTTAGTGTGTTATTTCTTGACCAAGTTTGGAATTAGAAGTGTTGGCCATACCTGTTTAAATGCCTTCATCTTCTTGAAGCAATAGTTAGGTCCAGTTGCTCAAGGCTGTGTCCAGCCAAGCTGTGAATATCTCCAGGGATCAGAGTGCCATAACAACCCTGGGCCCCTTTGCAATATTTGACCACCTTTAAGTTACCTTTTTTCCTCCTAATACCTACTCAGGATTTCCCAGGTTGAATTTTGTGTCCCAATACTTTTTGAAGAATCTGACTCCCTACTCTTTTTACTCTCCTGTTACACAATTGCTGCAATGGAAGAGTGATATTTTCTTTTCTCAAATATTCTGTAGCACTCTCCAAAATGCTCCTTCAGAGCCTTGAGTATGTTTGATATTGCAATGAAAGCTATAGAATACTATTATGGTATGTTTTATGTTGTTCATCTTCTCTCACTTGAGTTTATTCCTATAGCTGAGCATACCAACTTGTGTTACAGTGGCTGCCTTCTGAAGGAGAACTGCTCTTTTCACTGAGAAATCTGAAAAATGTCATTCTTTCAATGTGCTAAACTGCATCCTTTGACATATTTTGTTAGTCCTTGATTCTTTCAAGTGAACTCAAAAGTTGTGATGAGCTAAGCACCCCACAAAGGAGGTCTTGGATGTAAATTCTTAAACAGTAACTGATGTATTTTTTATTGCACTTTTGTTTTTCTTTCTTGTAATGAAATTTGCTTAAATACTCACAATCATCCTTTGTCTTATTTTTACATGGTATTGTTGTTGAATGACTTACCTTAACAAAACTTAGGAGTTCGTGGTTCTTTTTTTTGAAAGTCAGATGTTTGGTTTGAATGTAAGTAAAACTCATGTTGTGTTTTTTTTTTTTGTCTCACAGACTGAGCCTCCATTAAATACTCCAGAAAATAGAGAATATACTGCTGAAATCATGTTTGAATCTTTCAATGTTCCAGGGCTATATATTGCTGTGCAGGTAAGGGCAGGGCTGTTGAAAGTCACAGCTTTCAACAATTTTGTTGGTCTAAAACTAATTTCACTGTGAAAAAAACTGTAAGTGGTGTTTGGAATATGTTTATTTCCTTCTGGCTGGCAGTTCCAGCACTGCATGTTTTACATGCTTTGATTCTGTGGGTGGTTTCTGGATACTGTTCCTCTGTTACCTCTGCAGGCTTCTGAGCAGTAGAGTATGATAATCTGTTGCATCATAAGTAAATGAAAAAACCACACCACATCATAATAATTCTATTAATCCAAGAACTGAATTCCTTTCAGTATATGAAGTAACGAAAAATTATGTTTGAGCATGGCTGAAAAAACATCAGGCAAGTGTCAAAAATTACATTTGTGCAGTTTCTTTTTCTAAGCGATTGTGTAGACATAGTAATATTAATAAATCAGTGTCCATGCTATAAGTTACCATGGGAGTGTCAGTCTGTTCTTGGGAGGGGTGGTGGAAAGTGAGGTCTGCAGGCAGATGTTTTAGTAATATTTGATTTTGGTGTGGTTTTTTTCCAAGGCTGTCCTTGCCTTAGCTGCATCTTGGACGTCAAGACAAGTAGGAGAGCGAACACTGACTGGCACAGTTATAGACAGTGGAGATGGTGTCACTCATGTTATTCCTGTGGTAAGTGTGCCTCAAAGCTGCACAACAGCTTCAGTGGAGAACAATTTGTCCTCTAAGTTCTCTGAAGTGTACACCTACACACACTGAAGTATAGATAGGAGTCTTCAAAAATGTCAGATAACTCCCAGGGCTGTGGGTGTGAGTTTTGGTTCATTTTGTAGTGCAGAAGCTCTCGAGGAACTTCTCTGTAATCCTGAGTTTGGCAGGACTCATTGTCTTTCAGAGACTTACCTTAAAAGGTGAATTGGCAAGGCCATACTAAGTGATGGGTGAAATTGCTTTTGCAAGTTTTGGTTTGCTGGTAAGAGTGAATAGGCTCTTTACAGTAATCAGTACAAAAATTTGACTGCTTATTTTTATTTAGCTCAGTCCATTTATATATAAGTAGAAATAATATAAGGTATTGGAGGACAGATATAATATTGTTTATAGTTTGTCTCCAGTGTTTAGTAGTGCTTCAGCCATACAAGCAAAGAAAAAGCTCCTGCTTGAGTGGAAAAAAACAACCCCTATGGCTGGTTTGTGTTGAATATCTACTCCAATACATCAAGTTGCTAGAGCAGATACTTGGATAATTGTGTGATGTTTTATTAAATAATGAACACCTAGAGCTGCAGTTTCCTTACTGTCAGATTATGGGGTTTCTGCAGGTATGGATTTCCTTTTGAAAAGCTACACATTCAAAATTTTATGATTGGAGTATTTAATAGTGTTCTTTATTTCAAGTGGCTGATAATAGATTTCTCTTCCCATCTTTCCTGGGGGAGTTAAATTCATGTCTTTGTACCAGATCAAAATTGTAATCTGACTTCATTTTGAAAATACAAATGTAAGGCAAAGATCTAAGCAAAGCTTTATCATGCCACAGTAACATCAGTTTTTTAAAAACAGTAGCATTGGTGGTGGTCAAACATACCCTGTCATGTGGCAATTTCTTGTTAATTTTGGTGGAATATAATGGCTAAATCTTTAGACTGTTCATCCCAGTTAGTGTATTTTTAATAAGACTTAGGAAACAATTGACACCTCAGGCCTTCCATGGATAAACTTTTAAAATTGTACTTAGTAGTTCAAATTACAGTTTAAAAGAGTTGAACTTTTCCTGATTTGTGGATTTGAGGTATTTTTAATTGAAATAAGAGTAGGTATTCTATATAATTTGCAGCATTAACCTCCTTTGCACAATATCATTTACTGCTGAAATTTTTAAATTGGGACAACATTCTACCACTTATAAAAGAGATAAAAAGGCATTAACAAATGCTTATCTCTGTAGTGTAGCTAACAGTAGTGGTAGATTTTTTAATAACATTTTTTTTGTGTTAGACATTTTTGTATTAACATAAGATCTGTGTGTTTATAGGAAAATGTTAGCATTTTGAGTGTGATATCTGGATTCCTCTGTTTGGATTTAGCAGGTCTAGTAGGGTTGCACATTTGGTTTCTTTGTTTAGACCAGATGTTTTTAATGCATTGATACTGGTCCTCAGGATGAATATAACTTGTAAGGGTAGGTTGATGGATGAGGATGGGCCAGTCTGATGTTCTGAGCAGTCCCAATTAATGTGCTGAAATGATGCATTTTCTCCCTGCTTTCAGAAAATTAATTTTGGTTCATGTGGATTATAACGTCTTACATCAGTGGCTGTGACTGCAGGGCCACATCAGTTATTCTAAAATAATATTGCATGAAAAAAGGTTTCTTGACCTTTTTGGTAAGAGTAACCTCATTTTGAAGAGAAAATAAAGGCCGTGGAATAGTGAGTATAGTGATTTGTCTGCCTTGTGTACTAGTGACCTTTCTGTTCCTTCTAACCTTGTAAGAGTTATGAACCAATGCCATGCAGAATAAAGTAAGTCTGTACTGTGAAGAATTGCAGTTGTGGTAATTAAATGAGCCAGTCTTAAAAGGCTTTAGCCTCAGAATTACAGGTAGTGGGTAGGAGTTTAGACCCCATGCCTTTCTCTCTCCCTCTGAGCTTTGGTGAGAGTAATTCTTATCAGTATCTTTGTCCCCATTAATTTTGTTTACAGGCTGAGGGATACGTGATTGGCAGCTGTATCAAACACATTCCAATTGCTGGGAGAGATATCACATACTTCATTCAGCAGTTGCTGAGGGAGAGAGAAGTAGGAATTCCTCCTGAACAATCCTTGGAAACAGCTAAAGCAGTGAAGGTAATGTGAATGTTGCAGATCTTAAGGTTATTTTATATAACAGCTTTCTATCTGGTTTTAAAGTACAAGAATATGTCAAAGTAATTGTACTTTGGAGTAAAGAGGCTCTGATTCTAATTAATATAAAAATGTCTTAATAATGTAATAACATGAAATAGCTGAAACTCAAGGTCTGAAGTTGGGTTGTACTCTCTCAGTCTGGCCTGGAATTTCACTCTTCACCTGTTGTCTCCCCTTTCTCTTCCCCTCCATTATCATTATTGTTGTTGTTATTATCCTGTTGCTATTATTATTGTAATGTTCTGTTGGAAATACTGTTAGCTGGATGTGTCATATAAAGAGCTGTAATTGCTCTTACATTCATTCTGAATATTAATGTGTTCTTTTTTGTAATACACATTACCAGAGAACAAAGCTATGCTGAAAGACATTCAGCTTAAAGTACACTTAAATTTTATTTCTCTGGCAGTTCTTCAATGTATTTCAGAATTAATTTCTCAAAATCATTGAAGTTTAGAGGAGAAGCAGAAGAAAAGTAATTTAGCTCAGCAAGAGCCTTCAGTGCTGCACAGAAATGATCCCTAGCAGCAGAGCCATTATCTACCTGTGTACACTAAATGTCAGTTTAGCTGTTTAGAGGCCTATTCTTTGTCTGCCAGTTTAATACTTACTCTTAAAAGTTTAAATTACTACATTTTTTAACATTTCATACCAGTTTTCTATACTTTAGATAGTTCTAACTGTGTCTATTCAATTTCCAGGAGCGCTTTAGTTATGTTTGCCCTGATTTAGTAAAAGAATTTAACAAGTATGACACAGATGGTACAAAGTGGATTAAACAATATACTGGAATTAATGCTATCTCAAAGAAAGAGTTTACCATTGATGTTGGTTATGAGAGATTCCTGGGGCCGGAGATTTTCTTCCATCCTGAGGTAAGTTGATTTGACTTGTCTATACTTCCTGTTTTAAAAGCATTTTAGATGACAGCATATAAATCCTACTTGAAAAACTGTAAAGAAATTATTATCCTGGCTCAAATTTCTTCTTATTTATAAATAGATACTGGCTATTGTTGCAAGTCAGCATGGTTTGATTCTTGATTGCTACTAATCTTTACACAAAGCCAGGCTGATAAACAAAGCACTTAAAAATGGCAGAAAAACTATTTAACAACTGTTTCCATTATTAGTTTTCATGGCACCTCTAGTATAATAGAGTGGTTCTTTCCTTTTCTTCCTCTTTACTTCTTTTCCTTTCCAATATGTGGTCCTTCACAGTGACTTGACTTGATTTTTATTCCTGATTGCAGTATGCTAATCCTGACTTTACACAACCAATCTCAGAAGTAGTAGATGAAGTTATTCAGAATTGTCCCATTGATGTTAGACGTCCTCTATATAAGGTCAGTAGCTGTGATGTCTTTTTTTTATATATGGGTTTTAGAAAAATTGTGGTTTTTATCAAGGTGCATACTTGACACTTTTAAAAACCAAAACCAAATGAACAAAATTTACCATTTTTCTAGAAATGAATCCAGTATGCAGGAGGCTTTGTTGTTCACTTAGACATTTTCAGAATGTGCTTTTTCAATAGGGAAACAAAAAACTGAGCAAAAGTGGTGAGATGTAATAAGATATAAATTAATTTTAAAGCAGAGACAATTTTAATGTGGCAGACTGTTGGTGAGTTCATGTTGTATCATGCTTATATGTTACTTAATTTATAGTAAAAACATACCCTGCTAATTCTAGCTTTAAAAACTAGTTTTAGATATTTAGAATTTAGGAACTGGCTAAAGCTGGAGACTTGCATTTTCAGATGTGGTTAATGAGTTTTGTTTTTCAAAACAGAATATTGTCCTCTCTGGAGGCTCAACCATGTTCAGGGACTTTGGTCGCCGTTTACAGCGAGACTTGAAAAGGACTGTTGATGCCAGGCTGAAACTTAGTGAAGAACTTAGTGGTGGCAGACTGAAGGTTGGTTTGTGCAGCTCACACACTTAACAAGCATCTGCTGCCTGGAAAATGTGCAAGTAATATCTTGCAATGATCGTGGTCTTTGTTGAAATGTCTTTACCTTATTTGAAGTTCTTATAGAGGCTTTTTAGAGTCATCCATTGCACTGATCACATACCAGCAGTTGGCCACTCCAGCTGGCTTTGTGCTTGTTGTTCATTGATCAACTACAATTAATTGTGCTCAGTCTTTTGAGCTTGAAGATAAGAGATGACTCAAGCTCATTGTTGAGCCATGAGGAGAGTCAGGAGCATGTGTCCTGTGAGGAATGAGGGAGCCTTGATTAAAGAAGGGTCTCCTGACAGTGCCTCAGTACATGTGGGGAGATTACTGGTTTTGAGGTTCAGCTGGATGAAAAACCTAAATACCTTCCTCTGACTTCATAGCTTAGCCTGCCTCGAGCAGGAGGCCAAACCAGAGACTTGATGTGGTCCCTTCCCACCTCAATCATTTTATGATCCTATAAGCAATGCAGTTGTATTTTTACTGAGCTGCATGATCCTTTATTTGTGCTCTTTCCCCTTCAGACCTCTGACCTGAATCTTTCTGTTGCCTCTCCATAAATAAAAGACCAGAAGACAAAAAAAAAATTATGGATTTTTTCCTTTTAGAGCAAAATTGAAGTGATTTTTCTCATTTATTTTTTAGTAGCAATCTAGCTAGGTGAGCACAAGCAATCCTTTAAAGCCCCAGCAAAACATTGTAATATGCCATGAAGACAACTCTGAAATTTGAGTCATGCACAGTTCTCTGGCCCAAGAAACATAATTTAGTTTCTGTTTTCTTTACTGGACTTGTACCACTTAGTAAGGAAGCAGAATCTGAGTAAGGAAATTGGAATCTTCTTTTCTTCTAGGTGCCAGGCATGGCAAAGAATCACTGGCTGGAGTTTTGCAAATGTGTTACAGAACATTTTTAGATACTGTTTCAAATTTCAGCAGGTTGGGCTGTAAAAAATTCTGAAACTGTTACATACACTGGCAGTTTTGATGGGCAGCAGTAAGGAATAGGTTGTGTGCTGATGGAGGGAAAGGGAATGGCTGTCTGGAATGAGTGCTGTAGTTCAGAAAAAAATGACTCACTGTATGGATCCTGGATAAACTTTCAATCTGCAACTGATGCTTTGTTAGAATAATTGCATAAAACTTGAAAACTAACTTCCTAAAGTGTGGGTTTTTTGAAAAGTTTAGATAGTATGGATTAATGCTTACAAATGCATAAATTGTCTATCGAGAGATTAATCAGAACATAGTGTGAAAAAATGGGTGTGAATGCAAGTATCTCTTTCTGATAAAGCAGATAACTTGATCTATAACCAGAAGCTGTTTTTTTTACTCTTCACTTTACAAGGGGAAGTCTGATGCCATAAATGTAAATTTACATGCACAGCAGTTGTGAAAATACTAATTTATGAAAAGTAAGCTTGGTATATATACTCCTTTAAAACTAGGTCTGGTTTTTACCAGCAGAAGTGACTTTCAATGTTTTGCTTTTCTCTCCCCTCCTGCAGCCGAAGCCCATTGATGTCCAAGTCATTACACACCATATGCAGAGATATGCAGTCTGGTTTGGAGGATCAATGCTGGCTTCCACAGTGAGTTTAACTGTAAAGCTGAGCATGTTTGAGCCATTCTGACTGTGCTTTTGAAACTGTCATCTTACCTTCATTGTGTATTAAATGTGCTGGGGGAATTTCTGATAGACCTCAGGTGGTAAATATACCTTCCCCCTTCCCTGTTTTTGCTTTAGACTTTAAAGACTTAGAAGAGCAAATGAAAGCTGAATAAAGCTTTGTGTGAGTTGTTAAATAGTGCATCTTAGTTTTGTGACAAAATATATTCTTTGCATTGGTGTTTAGCCACGTGTGATGTAAGTTAATTTTAGGATTTCTGTGCTATCTTTATTTTTTCCACTGGCTACATAAAAGTTAATACTGTTAAAATAAGGTAACTATACTATACACTAATGAATTTTTCCTTCTCTTTACTGTCTGAATTCTACCAAGTATGCCATACCAAAAAAGATTATGAAGAGATTGGCCCTAGCATCTGTCGTCACAACCCTGTGTTTGGAGTCATGTCTTAAAGCTGTCCCTGCAGGGGTCAGGGATGGGGAAGTGGGGAGGAGGAAGAGTCTTTCTGATTACTTGTTTGTCTGATGGCTGGTATTAAGATAACAAACATGACTTGACAATAAGAAAAAGACCAAACACAATTAAGCAGGATCATTTTAATAAGTGTCTCAACATGCGGATGTAGTGGAAAGCCAAAACGATCACGTTTTTTCTTTAGATTGATTATTTGAACCTGTGCGTAACAAAACAAAAAAAAAAGTGGTTTTTAGTTCTTTCTGTGCCCTGATATTTTGTATATTAATGAATTATCCAAGATTTGATGGGATTTGATGGTGTGTAGATAGTCAGCTCTCTAATGCTTCCATTGTACCCCTTCATGGGTGCAATACAGGAGCTTGTTTATATTTCATACTTTTTTATACTTTGAGGAAAAATATGAATAAAAGAAACTGTAATATTTGAGGAAAAAAATTTACCAGTGACCAACTTGAAAGTAAATTAAAAATAAAAGAAAAAAAAGTCATGACTCATGCAACTAGCTCTTGCAAATCATGACCAGTCTAAATCCTAGGTTCCATACAATGCGAGTGCTTTTGGAACTAAGAAGCTACTATCTTGGATTAACCAATGCCTGCTAGTGCTTTCTGATTACTTGGTGCATTTTCATACTCTCTCTTGCTTTAAAAAAAAAAAAAAAGTAAAGACAAGACTGTTGGACCAGTATTGCAGTTCTGTAGTGTCATTTCTAATTAAACCAAATAATCAGGTTATCAAAATTTGGTGTATTTAAAGCCTAACACCATTCCAATAAAGGCACAAAATTTCTTTTTATGTTGGTGTCAGACTTGTTAATCTCATGACATGGGAAGTTGTGAGCATGGGTCCCTACATATCCGCTGTGGCTTTTGAGGAGTGAGGTTGGTCTGTGAGGTAGAGATGTAATGTGCTTTGTGTAAGTCAAGTGTGAGCATTTTAGAGCTGCAGTTTGTGTGTTCAGCTAGCTAGCACTTACCTAGAGAAGCCTGACAGCTCCTCCACTGTTGGGTTTGTTCATCTACTTTGTTCTGTAACTTTTTTCCCCCCACTTTCTTGCAGGTGGTGCTATTCAGGAGCCAGCACTGCGTTTTCAATCTCTGTGGTTTTTCTGCAAGAAAATACCATGTAGATAAAAATAAAGTGAAAACAATCTCTTTCTCATTCTTTCTAGGAAGAACACTTGCTGTAGTTACTGGAATTGCTTATGATTTCTGATGATACTTGATGAGAGAAAAGTCTTTAGGCACTTCTGAGCCCACAGATGGAGTTGAAGCTGTTTGCATAGAACACCACAAGAGGGAGATAGCCTGGTTCCTTCTGAATTGCAAAGATACCTCGTGTTTTTTATCAGAGAAGCTTATCAATTGCCAGAGATTCAAAGCTTGGTGCTCCATGTGACTCCAAAACAAAGATAAATGTGGGAAAGTGCTTTTACAGCAAGCATTGTAAAAAAATTACACACCAGAATCAAACAGAACATGATGCAAACAACACATTTTTGAACAATTTTATTGCAGAACTGTATTAGTAACACCTCTGTAACAGTGATACAGTGTTTTAGTTTTAATAACTCACTTTTTAACTCGATATGACTCAGTGAGTCATAACTGTAGACTGATTCAAGACCAATAGGCAAATATATATAAAATAAAGTTAATTTGAGTTATGCTTTTCCAGCAATCCTGGTTCTGCCACTGTATCAGATCTAGTGACAGGATATTTTGATACACTGCAGTGGTGTGAAGATAAGGCAAGGACAAAAGTCTTTACAATTCACTTGAAAGACCTGAATTCCCAGCACACAGATACATAACAGTGAGCAAATGCAAAGAGAAGGAGTGAATTCCTCTTCCTGTCACACACAGCTGGAGGGAGACCTTGAGTGTTAAACAAATTCTTGTTCATCTTCCTGAGGCTCCAGGGAAGCTGCTCTAAGCTTCGATTTGTCATTTGTGTGGAAGAGAAGGGGGAGCAACCCTACCCTCATACATTATATATTGATTTTTTTTTTTTTGTAGCTGTGATCTAAAATTGCATTCATTTTCTCTTAGAACAAAGTAAATGGGAGTTTTTTGCAGCGTGGGGGTGAGGTTTTTTTTGGTACTGTAGATGTACTTTTGGAGAAGTTACACAGCCACAGCTGATTTTGGGTGTGTTAAAAGAACTAAAAAAAGCTCCTATTAATGACTTGGGCTGCATGGAGAGTCATCTGTACTTAAACACACCAGACCTAATAGTGAATTCAGTCTTGTACAATGGGATTGTCTGGAAATGGCTCACATCAGTGTCCTGCACCTGTAACCAGATCCAAATCAGATCTGCTGCTGGTGAGTGGTGATGGGGCTGAGCAGCCTCTGGCTGGGTCATGCCAGGGACTGTGTAAAGCACACACTACAACGTGAAACAGGCAGCTCCAGGAAAACCCTCTGCAATCTTGAAATGTGGATCTCCCTTTGTTCTGTGTGGGGTTGGAACCAAAAGGTTCATTGTGTCAGGAAAATTCATAAACACCAGAGGTTTATATCCAGGAAGGAAACAGAGGAGTCCTTTTACTTTATTTGAATAAAGGGAGAGGCCATGGGGCATTCCCCTGGGGTCTCTCCCAATTTTTGGAGGACACAGCCTCCTTTTTATCCCAATTTCTCCCCACATTTCCCCCTTTCCCCATTGGCTGAGGTACTTGAGAGGTGCAGAATTCCCAGAATGCCTGATACCTGAGATTCCCCTCTAATGTACAACCCTCCCCCTTTAATTTTTAATTCTTATGGAATCTGTGGTTTTTCCCCATTGTTTCTTTCACCTTTCAATACCTAATTTTATTAGCAAACCTACAGTTTGTTTGTAAAGGCAAATGTCTTTTTCCATTCATCAATCAGTGGAATCCTTCCTATTGTTTCTTTTATCTCTCAGTTTTATCTACCAGCAGACCCACAGCTTGTTTGTAAAGACAAATCTGTCATTCCTCTCAATTGTAAAGGGAAGTGTTAAAAAAAACCAACCACGTAGAATGAAATGTTTTTTCTCCAAAGGCTTGTTACTGGGGAGGTTACATGAAGAAGGCAATTCTAAACCCATGTAGGAGGATTTAATGGGATGGGTGTCATGGCATAGTTTTGTGTCCTGTGTATGAGACTGGCTGACAGAATCCCTGAGGAGACCAACCTGAAGGGCAGAGGAGTCCAGGAAGGCTGGACCTTCTTCAAGAAAGAAATCTCAAAGACACAGGAGCAGCCTGTCCCCATCTGCTGAAAACTGAGGTGATGGTTTCCCACTTACTGAGTTTGTAGTTCTATAAAGGAGAGTTACACTTCTACTGTCCTGCTGTCTGCAGGATGATCTGGAGCAGTGCTGGTTGTGCACAGAAAATAGCAAAGAGCACTAAACAGCTGCTGTCTGGCCTGCCTGAATTTGGTTTACTTTACCCTTCCCCAGGAATTTGATTTTATTCCAGTAGATGAAGTAGGACTCCAGGTTTAATTGGCTTAAAGGCTGTAGTCCCATGCAGCTGAACTTAGAATAATCAAAGGTCACCACCAAGTCAGTTCAGGGTCATCTCTTCATTTTGTGAAAATGTTTGTACCAAATGTTAGATATTGTTGGGAAGGATGAGTTATTGAATAGCTGCCTGGAGGCAACTGCTGGGCTGGCTGAACTACTGCAAGCTGTGGGCTAGTGCTGTGCAGCCTCCCTGCCTGGAAACTGATGCTCTCTGTGTAGGACTAAAACTCATGTGGCAGTAAAATGAAGAGAAATACATTGCTAGCATGGCTTAGTTTTGGTTGTTTTGGTTTTGCTTTTTTTTATTTCCCCCACAGAAGTGCTGGAATAATCAGCTCCAAGTGCCAGTCCCCTGTTCCAACCTGTGAGTTTCCTGTTTTAAACAGGACGCAGATCCCAGCTCCCATGTGGATGCTGCAGATGTCTCTTTCCCCTCAACATTTTTATCAGAAACTGGGTTGCCAAAGGGAACCCAGAGCTTGGCCCGTGTTGGCAGCAGGTATCCCTCACCTCCGTGAGAAGCAATGCCCCCCTGTGTGTTTGGGCAGTAGCAGGCACACTGGCTATATGGTTTTTCCCCAAAGTTGCTGTATAAATATATATATTTTAGTATAAATGCATTTTACTGCTGGAGGGAGGCCCAGAGAGTACAGCAGCAATTAGATTACAGGAACTGAAGATTTAGAGCTTGATATATGGAGCATGTAACGCTGATACAGCTGAGAAAAGAGCTTGGGGGTTTTCTTCTTTTCATGAATTAAAAGGTCAAGAAAGATGTTTTGTTTGAAAGACAGACTGGCACAGAAGAAGCCATTTCAACTTCATGAAAGCCCAGAAGCTGACCTACATGAGCACTCAGGACTAATCTCCCTTAGCATTTTGAAGTTCTCCCAATTTTTAAAATAAATGAGTATTAACTGGAACAGATGTTTAAATACATCTCTCATTCCCAGCTAAATGCCCTGGCTGCTCAGCTGTATGGAATATTTTCTCCCTGGTCTCGTCTGAGTCTTCCCATCCCTGACTTTTTGCAGAGCCAAAGGCTGGGCCTGTTGCCACAGCATGGTGAGTTGTCTGTCAGCAGTGACTGCTCTGAGATGAAACCCCCAAACCTCTGTTCGGCAAGGTGGTTTGTGGGTTGGTTTTATTGTTTTCTCCAATTTTCAAACTCTGATTTAGCCAGACTGTGTTAGTGGTTGAAAAATACCCAAAGTTGTGCCCCAAACAATAATAAATAACAAATATGAAACAACTGGTAAACGTCCCAAGGAACCCAGAAAATCAGGAGCATGCACGATCTGTTGTAATGCAGAGTTGCAGCTGAAGCACCGTGGGGAGGGGAATTGGCCTTATAGCAGTGTTTTATTTGTGTGAGGCTTTGCCTGGCCGGAGTGTGCAGGCTCGGTGCAGTCAGGGTTTCACACTTGGCCACAGGATGGCACTTTCCTACAAGAAATCCTTCGTGGCTGCAGCCTGGGAAATCCCTCGGCACAACCTGCCTGGAAAAAAGCAGCTAACTGAAAGTATCTGATGACAAGCCCTCCTGGAAAGGCTGGTGCCTTGTAGTCACGTCAAGGTGAGGAAGATTAGAGCCTTGTCTTTGTATCTGGAGCCAAGGAATCCGTGTCTCCCTGCAGATGCTCCAGCCAGAGGCGCTGTGAGCTCTCCTATGGATGCTGGGCAGGACTGAGCCTCTCGGCGCAGGGCTCAATCGATATCACACGCAGGATGTGACACCACTTCAGGAGATAACTGCCAGGAGGTTTTTTTAAAAACCCTCGTTGTAATTCAGTCCTGAATTACCTCAACCTTTCCTTGCACCGGTTGTAGGGAGTGTGCAGGAGATGTCACGAGCATGCACCCATCCCGTAGGCAGAGATAAAGCCAGGGAGAGCTCTGCTTGTCGTGGTCCTGACAGAGATTGCTTGTGGCAAGGTGGCTTTAGTGTGTTGTGTCTGTCTCCCACAAAGTGTAGGCAATGAAAATCTTACCCTTCTCTGGAGATACTGCACTAATGTCTCGGCACTGCTCTCAGTATGGCTCACCAGGCATTTCTGAGCAAACTGTGCTTTTACCTGAGGGTTGCTTTGGGGAAGAGGAAAGTTTTTACATTGTTTTGGAGAACTGGGCTATAACCAGGCTGCTCTGGTGTAATCACAGTGTTCAGCCTGAGCAGACACCCTGGAAGTGGTCCTGGGCTGGAGCTGTGTGTGCCTCTTGTATTTTACAGAGCTATGAGTATAGAAGAACTCCTCTAATTATTGCTAATGCACTTTGATTTCATGAAGTCATGACGTGGAAATCTTCTGCTCCTCTCTCACCTCCATTAACTCGTCTGACCTACAAAATGTCTAATGTGGTTTATCTGCCAAATGTGCAAGCTGACAGTAAGCTCAAAAAGGGCAGATACACCTTTCCTCAGCTGTGAAACACCCTGTGGTGGGGGGGATGATTTTGTTCTGTTTTGGGCAGTCACCTCTAACTCATGGTCCTTTCACTCACTTACCCCTGCATGCCCTGCAGCTCAATTCAGTTCAAAATGTCAGACAAACATGGACCCATCTGCAAAGCAAAGGTGAGACAGTGCCTGAGGCATCCGGGGCTGAGCCAGAGGGGCTGAGCAAAGGTTATGGAGCAGGGGAATGGGAGGTGCATCCCACAGCACAGCCTGTGTGTTTTCCCACGGGATCTTGGACTTCCTGGGGTTGTTCTGGTGGTGGACTCTTGTCACTTGAGACTTCAGCTCCTCACTGCAGGATGGGGCAAAAGCCTCTGAATCTGTGTGCTGGGAAACTGAGTGGTGATGGCAGCTCTTTGCTGGCACAAATAGTGCCCACTGAATGCCTACAGTCCCTTGCTCCCCCACCCCCTCCTGCTGTACTCAGGGAAAGGGTTTCTCATTTATTGTCTGTGCCCTACAGAGCTAAATAGATCACAGCTAATGACAAAGGGATGACAGGAGACAGTGCTCCGTGATCTGTGGGGTCAATGTCGCATTTTGTTGCACTCTGCAACAGCTGCCCCTGGTGTGGGTTTTTTTTCTTATTCCAGTATGTCCATAATTCCCCTAATGAATGGAGTGTGTTTGCTGTGGCAATGGCAGAGCTGAGCACCAGGCTGAGGAGCCAGAGATGGCATGGGGACTAGGGGACTCTGTGCCATTGGTGGTGACATGCAGACCGTGGTCATGGTTCAGCTGTGCTGTCCCCTTCCTGCCTGCTCCCACCTCCTCTCTCAGCTGGACAAGCTGCAGGCTAGTAGCAGCAGTTAGATGCTTTCTCCAGGGAATGGCTGTCAGGGCCCAGGTGCTGTGACCCACTCCAACCCTAATGAGAATTGCAGCAGCTGCTTTTCCAACCTCCAAAGACAGGGAAACCAAATGGCACACTGTTTTCCAGTCCTCTAATTGTTATAAATGGGTGTGTTGGAGGGACAGAGTAAATATAGCTGGAGCTTGTGTAGAGAGAGAGGCTGGTGTGCAGGGAGGTGAGATTTGAACAGACAGACCTGCAGCTGGGGTCTCTGTGGTTTTCCTTTTTGCAGCACCTCTGTGCAGCCTGGAACCCTGACTTTGACTTGGAAGGTGAATTATCCTTCAAATGAGAAATGTGTTTGGCTCCAGCAGTCAGAGCAAGGTTAAGAACCTGGACAGAGGGACCACACAGGGCTGATTCCTGCAGATCATTGCAGTGTCCAGAGCTGGACTGGGAAGAAGGAGCAGATTTCTTTGCCTATTCCTTAGCCCACCCAAACATCTTCCCTCACAGCTTTTGTGACCACACAGATGCCTTCTGCTAGGCACGTGGGCTGTTGGTCCTTAGGAACAGAATTTTTGTTGAATACATAGCTGTGTAGCAATTTATTAATTTTCACAGGGTTCTTGCTCTTTAGAAACTCAAGCAGGTTGAATAGCTTAAATTAAAAAAAATCTAAGGGGAAATTCACTGGCATAATAAAAATTGCTTTTAAAAGTTTCATTTATAACACACTGGAAACTGTGAAATTTTGTTGGCAGAAAACATTTGCACCTGTCTGATCCTGTCTGCAGGGTTTTCCTTTCCCTGGTGGGCAGTGCTAGCAGCTGATCCTGGTGGAGGTGGTGCTGCTGCTGCTGCAGGACTGTGGGATTTAGGGCTGCTGTAAATCCCCTGAGTCTCCTCAGATGTGTGACCCCTGCCACTTGCTGCTGCAGCCAAAGCCAGAAGGTGATGGAAGTTCCTTTCCTGCTTTGTTTGCTGTCTTTCCCAAAGCAAAAAATATTTTCCTCTTCATGAGTATTAATGACAATGCAGTTGTCTCTCTGCCTTTAAGCCCTGATTCACATAAAATACCATTTGGGGTTCTTTCCCATTGTTCAGCACAGGGATAACTTCACATACTTCATTTTGGGTGTGTTTGAGAGCAGAGGAGAAGAGAGGGGGACTGGAAATTCCTAAGGCAGGACAAATGTCCAACATAAAGAGGAAGGCAACGTTGCTACAGGGACTCCTCTCACTGTCTGGGGTGGTAGATCAGGAAAGGCACTTTTCCAGAAGGTCATAAACAATCAGTACATAGAGAAGAAGCAGAAGGAGGAAGTTGGAGGCTGGGAGACTCCTTGCTTTGAACCACATGCCCAGAGCTTTCAGACAGGACTGTGGCACCACCAGCCCAGCCTGGTGACCTCCAGCACCTTGCACCCCTCACCCAGGCTCTGGCAGCAGGATCCAGACCCATCTTCCTGAGGCTTTTCTGCTGCAATGAATTTACTACTGGAAGTGCCAGCATTTCAGCAGGGGGATGGTGCTCAGCTTCATGTGGGGACTAAAAAAAGAGCAGAAGAATATAGAATAAGAGGCAACTGCAAAGGTATATAAAACTTAATTCAGTTTTTATTGTATTTGTATTTGCCTTAATGGCCTTGGCTTGCCACTGACAGTGCACTGGCCTAAGTGAGCACGTAAAATGTGCACATTCACTTGGTAAACACAACTGACTTTTCAATATTGGCTTTATATTGATGTGCACAGGCAATATTGAAAAGGCATTTTACTCATTCATAGCTGGATCACACACTGTGAGGCTATCATGTATATTAGACTTCAGACAGAAGTGGCTCAGAAAACTCCAAATCTACCCTTTAAAATTAAAAAATTAAGATGTGTTGGGAAGGCCCTTTTAACAGCCAGATCTTTACATGGTGAGTGAAAGTCTTGAGTGACTTGCTGGATAATATTTTCATATGGTGTCCCTCTGCCATGATTTTAGGTATTGCGTGGAAATAACATGATAATTAAAATCTGGTGTGTTTGAATAAGTTACACAACAGGGGGATGGGTCATTTATGGCACTGAGGTGCCTGAGCTCTTTATACACGAGTGGGGATGGTACCCCTGCAGTGTGGGGCCCTTTGCCCCAGGGGTTACTGCCTGCATGGTCCACGTGGAGTTTCACATAAGCAGCTCCACAGAAAAAGGGTGAAGGCAATCAGCAAAAAGGAGGGGAAGGAATGAAAGGCTCCTGTTCTTAGTGGCTGTAATATAAGAAATGTAAATAGAAATTTAAATTAGATTGCTCTCCAAGATTATTGTCAAACAATTGGTCAAGGAGTCACATCAACTAATCTAACTTTTACGCTTTATGCCTACAAAATATCTATTGATGCATTTTCTCTCTCCTCTTTTTTTTTCTCAGGAGCATTGATCATTTTATTGTTAAGTCTGATGTTGGATACAAGTGCTAATGCTGTTGCTAGAGCCCTTGGTCTGTGTGCAGCTGTGATCTGGGGAAGATCACAAAGCCTTCAGTGTATGATTTACTGGAGCAGAAACACTTGCTTGTCCCTTCCTTGGCTCACCTGGGTTGAAAATACAATCTCCTCTTAAAACAACCCGGCACACAGCTGGGTGTAATTCAGCCCGCAGCTTCTGCTGCTTCCATTCACAAAGATCAATTTACAGAGGGAAGCCTCCAGCTAACTGATGCCAGGTGGTGGCTTTGGATTCCTGAGGCGGTGGGTGACAAATACAAGTGGCCTGAAACAAATCAAGGGATAATGCTGTGCCACAGAACGGTGCTGGATGCCTTCTGTCGGCGGGTATCTAATGCAGCTAATAAGCAGCTAACATTACTGCCTGATTTGGCAGGAATTATTACCTGCTGAACGGCTTAATAGATTTCCAGCCCCCCTGTGTGTAATTTTCACTGGTTCCCAAAGGAAAGCTATATAATGTTTGCCATAGTTGTTTGTAGAATTGGGATGCACCACAGGTGTATTTTGAACTTCATAAATGGCTCTGTGTTACATCCCATCATGCTTCTCGTGGGGCTGTAATTACTGGGAGCTCCTCTGGGGCAGCGACTGCTGCTTGGGATGTGATTTTCCAAAGCAGTACCCTGCACTGTCTGGCCTCCCTTTGTCACTGCAGTGTTTGCCTTCATTACCTGTAATGTACAGACATTGGCAAATCTGCCCAAGTAACTTTTGGACAGCTTAAAATACTTTTAAGTGTTTGCATTCAGAGGTATTTTTATGAGTGCTGTGCTTTTAAATAAAGCAAGATCTTGAAAAAATGGTTTTGAGTGGTGGACCTTTTTCAATAGCTTTGGAAAGAAGTGTATGTGAATTAGCAACATGGTCACAGGTTTAATCATTTAGGTGGGCTACCTTACAGGAAACTAATTCACTGTTTCAGATTCTAGTTCAAGAGGAAGAAATATATTCCAGTAATGCTTAGAAATAATAAATTATTTCCTGACAAGATGCCCTATACCCATGTCCCTATATTAGGGGAGGAATTGTGTGATGTGGGTGTGAAATGAAGAGAAGGACCCAGGCATTGAACACAGAGGGGTCCTGCTCACATTCATTAGCCAAGATGATTGCAGCAGCCAAATATTTGATTAAAGGATATAAAAAAAGACCCATTAAATAAAATTAGCCTGCATGGGTCTTTGGCTGGTGTGTCTGAAAATGCCATAACCCTGGAATTGCAGCATGCAAAGCAAGGGAAGACTCTCTGAAGTGCCCACCTAAGGGACCTGTGAAAATTAATGGCACAGGAGAAGCATTCTGTAAAGGTCAGCCAGGACTGTGTGTGGAGCCTGGGAGCTCAAAGCCCTTGTTTAGCACAGGGCTGCCTGGTGCAATTGTTTTTCAGCAGAGAGGTTTTAATTACAGTAACACTTGCTGCATCCCATGGTTCTTCTGTTAGAGGAAGTGGGGGAACTCCCCACCCAAGGAAGCAAACCAAACCTGCTGCCTGCTCCAGATTGCTGCCTTGCCACCATTCAGCAAAGAGACTTTAAGGGAGGACGAGGGATTTGGTTCATGAGGCTGCAGCCCATCCAGGGCTGATAATGGCACAAGAGTTTTGCATGTCACATCCAGGTGGCAATCCCTGTGATCTCCAGGGCACCACCAGGTACAGCCAAAAATACACCTGTAAAAAAAGGAGTATTTCTTGTAATCTGGGGATGTTGCTTGTGAAATGTCTTCTTCAAAATATACCGTAAGTATATTATATCCTCAGTAATACTGCCTTGAACAAGCAAGCAAAAAATTTTGATGCTCTTCAGATGTAAGGAAAATCACCCCTGTGAAGAGTCTTTTAAAACTCCATTTTTGTTATGATTGCAAGTATTATTGCTAGAGCTAGCTTAAAATAATGCCCACGTCCAAGGGTTTTTGCAAGCAGAAAAATGTAAAGAAAGTCCAAACAGCCATTTAATGGTGAGAACAGTCACTACTTCATGTGAAGAAAAGTGTGTTTTCCTGCTATGCACAAAAGCTAGAAATGCCTAAAAAGATGTAATTCCTGTAACAGTTTATCGTGCTGAAGCTTCAACAAAACTGCAGAAAAGGGCAATAAGGAGTATTTCTATTTTATATTTAGCAAAGTGGGAATTTGCTGGAGCAGCATTGATGGGGTGGGAGGTTTTCTCTGGGGCAGCCCAGAGGAGGTGGTTGGGCCAGGACCGTGGCTGTGGCTGCTGGTGTCTGGGGAAGTTGTCTCGTGCTGGTCCAGGCTGGCTGCAGGATGCTCCCACCCTGCCTCTTGCAAGCTGTGTGACTTCAGAGGCAGCTTGATCTGCCTGCCAGAGAGGGTTTCCTCTCTTCCAGCAGCCTGATTTACATTCCCTCCACACACAGCTATATTGAAACCTGCTTGCATTTCTTTGGATGTTGCCATTTTGCAAAATCCTCAAATGTGCAGTTGTCATGTTTCCTTCTTCCTGATCCTCAGCAGTCCTTGCTATCCTCCTCACCAATCCTGTACCCAGTGCACTGCCTGCCTCTGTTCCCTGTGCAGCAGCAGAACCTGTGGCTATTCCAGGGAACAGCCCTGAGTCATGGCCACATTTTGATGGTATTTACCAGTTTCTGCTCACCTTACACTCACCTTATTTAATGTCTGTCCTCAGGCTACTTCTGTTTTGTTGCTTTCAAGGCTTCATTCTCTTTCTGAAAAAAAGATTTTTGGATTGTATTTCCTCTATATACTAGGTGGCCTTTTTCTTCTCTCATTTAGGCAATACCTGTCTAAGTTCATTATCCTCTCTGGACTTCTCAGCCTCTGAATTAGTCTGTTGTACAAATGTCAGGGATCTGCCACTAAGTCCCTGTGACACACGGTGAGGGAAGTTATTAAAAAATGCTGGTTCTAAGCGGTCCCCTTGGTGCCCCAGTGCCACCTTAGCCACTGGAGCTGATGTGCAGTGTGCTGCTTTGTCCCCACAGCTGGGTGATGGTCCTGCTCTGAGTCGTAAAGTGATGCCAAGATTTATTTGCATCTTGTGGTTTAACCCCAGGTGACAACTCAGCCCCAGTCAGCCACTCACTGGCTCCCATATGATGGGATGAGAGAGGGAATTGGAAGAGTGGAAGAGAGAGGAGTGATGGGCTGAGATAAAGACAGCTCAGTAGGTGAAACAAAAGCTGTTCTCTCAAGAAAATCAGACCAGGGAATTCATTCCCCACTTCCCGTGGGGGGGAGGGTGTCATTAGTGGACATGAAATAGAAGAGTGGATTTAAATTATAGCAGTGAGGTTTGATTTCAGTGAGGTAGAAAAGATTTTATAACTCTTTTTATAAGGTGTTCCAATACTGGTCAACATGATTGGCCAAAGGAACCATCTCTCTGGTTTTATTAGTGGAACAAGAGAAAAGAACATTTAGAACATCTGTGTGATATTTTGAGAACCAAAACTTATTTACAAAAAACAGTCTTTGAAAGAGAAGTTTCCCCAAAGACTTTCACTTGGGAACAGATCAGCAACTGACAGGTTGAAAACTCAGGCTCAGAAAATCATGTCCACAGGAGGGTGTTCACCATCTCCAGGAAAGCCAGGTTCTGTCACACACAGAGTAACTTGAGAAGGCAAACACCACTGCTTCAAACACCCTCCCCTTCCTCGTCCTCCCCCCAGCTCTGTGTGCTGAGCATGGTGCCCTGTGGTCCGGGATATCCCTTGGGCTGGGCTCAGCTCTCCTGTCCCTCCCAGCCCCCCGTGTACCCCCAGCTCCCTGGCTGGTGGGGCAGGATGGGGAGCAGGAAAGGCCTTGCCCAGTGTATGCACTACCCAGGGATAAGGAAAACATCCTTGAGTCACCAGCACTGGTTCCATAAAAAATACAAAACACAACCTTACTGTGAAAAAAATTGGCTCTATCCCAGCCAAAACTGGGACACACCTGTAAGGCCATTGCTTCTGGCTTTTATCTGACGCCTTCTAAAGATGCTTCTGTTTATCCCAGGTGAAAATAAGAGGAAATCATGAAACCTCATTAATTCCCTGAGAGGAAAATGCCAAATCTGTCGTGCCTGAGAGAAAGGATATGGAGATGATAGTGTTAGGAGGAGGCTGAGAGATGGGATGTCTGAGATTCATGGGGGATGGACTGCTCATCTCCTCGCCTTCTAATTGACTACATTTCTTGTGCAGTTGAGCTAAAGGAAAAATCTTGAGTCTAAGTAATAATAATAAAAAATAATAATTCAACAAGGAATACAAATCATGTGAATGTTAGTAAAATGTAAAGCCTTTTTGCTTGATAGACTGCAGAGCCCCAGAATATCCTGGACAATTTCATAAATCTATTAAAGCTTTCATACCTTTGGGGGCAGGGCTCAAGCTGCTGGGCTTCCTATCCATCTTGGGATCAATAGTGCAGTTAAGTCAAAATCACCTCCAAATAAAGAACACCAGGTTAGGAGTGCAGTTCATCTCTCACAGAGGAAGCAGAATAATAATTAAAAAAGTCTAAGCCAGCAAATTTCAAACTTTCAGCATCATCTGTGATGCTGCTTTTTCTGGGATGACCCAATAGTAATTCAGGAAAATGATCATGGGGTTAATTTCACATGTGGTATGACCCAGGCACCTTCCCTTTGGAGCTTTAAGGCACTGGGTAAAGAGCAAGATGTCAACAAAGTCATCAAACCTGGTAGAGCTGTTGGGTGAAGTGAGAGACATCAGCTTGTGTCAGTGGGGAAAGATCCGCAGGCATGGACAAAACATCTGGGGCACAGAAACATTCAGCTCTCACTGAGGTGGAACTCATCCTTCCATTCCAGCCCAAACACAAAAATAATTCAGATTAATTACTGAGTAGCTGAAGTGTCTTACAGCACAAATTATTTTATTCTCTGTGACTGTCTTTCCTTCACATCATGCAGTGTGTAAGGGCTTGGCAGCAGATAAGTGCCATTATAATGGAGTAAGAAAAGTCATGCTTGAAGAAAGCAAATTAAAATTTTGCTTTTATCTTTGCAGGAGTGGAAAAGCTATAAATTTGCTCATCTTTAAGAGGTCATTGCATGGCAGTACATTGCCTTCTCCTGGAAAGAAAAAGGAAAAGGTTATGTCCTAGAGGGGGAAAATAAGGGAGCTGACTGCAGTGGTTGAATACACCGTATATCCCATGGTTATATAGTTGACATGAGCCTGTGTGATGCCCAGAAGTGAAATCAAAAGGTTCTGGCAAGGGAGAAATGAGCAGAAAAAGGGACAGAAAAATAAAGGACAGGTCCTGGGAGAGGACAGCTTCAGGGGACAGTTAACCATGGGAAGGACATTGGTGAGGATGCAGGGACTTCTCTCAGGACTACCTGTTTTTTTCTTCCAGACTGGCAGCCCAGATGAAAGTTAAGCTTCAGCTTTGCTGTGGTCATACAAGCATGAGATCTGGTGGCCTGCCCACTCACACAGGGTTTTGGGGAAGTAGGGATGTTCTGCAGAAATGACAGTTCTGTGTCTGCCTCGCTCGAGGTGTGAGTTAAGTGGGCTGGGGAGGGAATAGACAGCTTGAAAAGGGGGTGGAGGTGTGAAAGAGGGCCCTGCTCAGAGATCTCGCAGATCTCACTCTTCCCTCTGCATACTTTGCACCTTAGAGGAAAAAAATATCCTCATGCCTGATTCCAAATAATAACCTTGTCTTGCTTTGATCACCACACAATTGATCCTGAATGCGCAGAAAAAGAGTGGATTGGTAAAAAATTGACATTTGTGTTAACACTAGCTTTGTTTCTGTTTGCTAACTGCAAAACCTGTGCTTCATGGATTATGTCTGTCTGGAACTGGAGTGAAGGATGGGAAGTTAAATGTATCATTGATACAGACTCAAATTTCATGGCCCACCAGTGTCCTTTGGTGTGTAGAGCTGCATGGCTGAAGTTGTCAGTGAAGTGGCTGCTCACAGAAGGAAATGGAGCTTAGTCATCACTCCTTCTGCCAGGCTGGGGCTGTCTCAGGCAGGATTTCATCTTAAGACACACAGATTTAAAGATAATTTTTCCTCCCTCTTTTTTTTTCCCCATTTGCTTTGTTTCTCAGCCTGGCAGAAATGCTCAAACATCTCCAGCTCATCACAACATACAGGGAGAGCTTGTGGGAGAGAAATGACCAAAAAGCACAAGATCTGCTGGCAACTGCTTAATAACAGAGTGCTTTAAAATGCATCTCTGACACTTCCATTTTTTATTTATTGAATGTGGAGTACATGGAAATAGAGTGTCTTTGGGATTGCATGCTGAGCCCTGGGACATTCACAGATCCCAGCTATAAATCTGGAATAAGGCAACACACACCCACTGTGATATCATTACTGCTGTAATAAACATGAGAACTTTCCTCTTTTCATTCTTTTCCTCATGTCAGATACTGCAGATTTCTA
The DNA here is from genome assembly GCA_013399455.1 of Anthoscopus minutus. NCBI lineage: Eukaryota > Metazoa > Chordata > Aves > Passeriformes > Paridae > Anthoscopus > Anthoscopus minutus. Next base: position 68,696 of record VWYI01047344.1, read on the forward strand.
CTGTCTGGTCCAGTACAGCCATCCTTTGAAGACATCTAGACTCCCAAACTGGCAGGTCAGCCCAGAGCTACTTGTGTCCTCTTAAAACTGCTGGAAATTAGGGTTCAAGTTCTGAAAAGTCCATAGTCACCTAATCCATATTAACAGTATGTGGCAACAGCAAGAATTAATTGGTGAATTAATACCAAAACCTTGCCAGCAAAATATATGAAAATCCTTCAGGATTGGGGAAAGCAGAAAGTGAAATGTGATCATATGAAAAATAGGATGACCATATAATCAGGTAAGGAGAATAATGTAAAACAACAGGACTAAGAGAAATGGCAACTTCCTGGAAATACAAAATAAAGGATGTGAAATAAAATCAGAGGATAGTATGAGAACCATGTGTAGGATGGTGTAAGGCACGATGAAGTCCTGCCTAGCGAAATTAAAGAGACAATAACATGTAGGCTGGTGTAGATGTGACAGACAAGACTGCTGGGGGAAGATTTAACGTGAGGATTTCTTGTGCTTCAATAAGAATGGAGAGAGATGCTGCAGCTGACAGAATGAGATAGAAAAACTATGTTATGCAGAATTATCTGTAAAGCAGTATATTGTTATGGCCTATCCCAACTATGAAACAGATCACCTCCAGAATTTGGAAATATCTCTGAAGTCCCTTCTCTACAGACACACAAAACACCATTCAGAAAATCTCAAGCAGTGACTAGCATTTGACTCCAGTGCCTGTGGTGTGGGCTGACCTAGCTGCAGGTACAAGCTGTGGGCAGGTTATGGCATTTTAATAATTCCTGCTCTGTCTCCAGGGCTTCCCTCTAAGCAGCTTCATTGGTCTTCCCCAATTATTTGAGAAAGTGATACAGAAAACTATGCATGAAGAGAAATCTTTGCTCAAGGAGGACCTGAACAGTGACCACATGTCTTGGTTATTTCCCCTTCTCTTTATTATCCGCCTTGTTCCCAGCTCTGATTGAGCATAATGCTGGTGATCTGGGACAGCTCCTGGAGGCTTCTGGCTTCCAGTCACTCAGATATATCCCCTTGTGGATATCTCCCACCCTCATAGGAGTGAGCTGGTGAGGAAGCTGCACGTATATTATAGCAGCAGGAAAATGCTGACAGGATATTCGTTGCACTTATTTGTACTGAGCAAATGGGTATTGGGAAAATTAACAATAAAATTCATTTGGAGTTTAATTAAGTAGGAAAACCCCACAATTCAACAGGCAGATGCCCTTAAATAAGAAAATGATTCCAGCTAATAAAAAACTTAAAGAGATAGGATATGCTCAGAAATAACATATTGAAAAATTACTAGCAATAAACTATATAACATGTTGTAGCATTTGCTGTTTTCCTTGAGAAAGGAACAAACTGCCAAAGGCATTTCAGAGGAAAATGTTTCTTTGGCTTCTTGGTTTCAGAGGCTTGTTTCTTTGAAGGGATTACTGCTCATGTCTTCACAGGGTGGCTTGGATCATCAGAGACTGGCTCAGCTTAGAACAAAGTGCTCAGAAATGTCACTTGGCAGCCAGGCCCATTGCTGAAATCCTAAAAGAAATAACTTACAGAAAGTTACCAAACTGAGTCTTAATTGGCCCAGCTGAAATGTCTTGCTGGGAATTGTGACAGGCAAAGTTGGCACTTGGATCTGTAATTTGTATCTCAACATGACTTTGGAATGATGTTAAGGTACAAAATGTGCATTTTAGGCAGCTGTGCTCCCATGTTGCAGTCCAGCGGGGCAGAGGCCTGCAAGGCAGCAGCTGCTTAAACACAGGGATCTGGTGCCATTTGAGATCCCCTCGGAGCACCTTGCTACTCTTCACATCTGCCTCAAGGAGGTCTCGGGTGTCCTCAAGTCACCCTCAGGTGGCACTTCAGGCAACTGGAGGGAGTCCTTGGCATCCTTGCTGGATGCAGCAGCCTCCTGAGATGACAACTTGCCTGCACATTGTACAGTGAATCTGCACTGAAACAGGAGTGCTGAATTACTGACAGAAAGGGGCAGGTTCAAGCCTCTCTGTGCCATCTTCTCTCCCTGTCTGACATCCCTCTGGCTGTCCCCAGAACCTCTGTGCTCCCCTCTCCATCACCAAGCCCCCCTGCTATCAGCCAGGGAAGCGTTAAACCTGCCTCTGGCCCTCGCCTTGATGGAGGAAACAGAGGAGAAGCACCCTTTGAAAAGGAGAGGATACACGAGGTTGCTGTCTTGTTCACTTACTAGAGGCCCAGGTTGTGTTTATCCAGAGCTCTTTGCTGGAGCTGCAAGATGGATAGAAATGGGAATGAGGCCACAAGAAACCCTTCCCTGAGGCAGCCCTGGGGCTGTGTGTCATCTCCTCAGTCAGCCTGTGCCCCAGCCCTGACAGGATGTTGAATTTCTCTGGTGCTTTCCATGAAAGTCTAGCAAAACCTTGATCTGAGACTAAAAATCAGGCCTACATGGGTAAGAAAACCCCCTTCAGTTTCCAACAGTGTGTGACAGATATGTCCAAGGATCTGGGAAGGCAGCAGGGGGAAAGAGAGGCAAAGCATCATTGCTGCTGCCTGATCACTGGACCACCTTCAGCAATTTTCAATGGCCAAGAGCACTTCTTCATGTGATTTCTGAATATTTAGAGAAGAAGCTGATGTTTTTGTAGCTGCTACCTTGGGGACTCTGCTGTGCTCTGGCTCTTGTGAATGGGTCTGGGAAGGGTAACTGAGAAATGAAGGGGAAGATGTTTTCCCTTCAATAAGAGGTACTTGCCCATCATTCTGAGTTAGGCAAAGTGGCCTGGAGCATTGGAGTTTGTGGCTGGAAGCACTTTTGGGAGCCAGCATTCTCCAGGTGGTCACTCAGAGTGCCTCATCGGAGTACTTCAGCTTGGAAGTGCCCACCTGCCCAAAAAGCTACAGGAAGCTCAAGCACAAATGTGTAGCTGGTGATGAAACACAACTCAGACAATGTGCCCCACAGCCCATCCAAAATACTCTGAGTCAGTGACAATGTAGGGCCAAAGGGCAGCAAAATGGGACCACAAATGAGGAAAGTTGCCGTGGCTCAGCTGAATTGTGCCTCTTTGTGTGCATGGTTTGAACCACTGGAAATACCAGACAGGGGGACTTTGCTCATCCTTCCATGTTCCAGACAAAACAAAATCAATATCCTCCTGTTTGAGTCATGCTAAAAGCATGGATGGACAAAGCCATCCTGAAGCTCCGCTGCTCCTTTTAAACTCCCCAAGCCAGTTAACTTGTTTTTGTGTCTGAGCCCCTGTTTAAAAAGTCCAGTGTCTTCTATTTGCTTCTATTTCTCTAAATCCCAGCACGCTGTGTGAAAGGAATGAGTCTACTAATCTGTAAGTGAGGTCTTCAGAGTGAATTAAATGTGCTGAGTGCTGCTTGGTGATCTTGCAGAAAGAAAACGCTGAAAAACACAGAGAGGATAAAGAATGATCAGACTTGGTACTTTAAACAATTAACATTTTCAAGCCCTTTAAAATGGAAGAGAATATCAGTTAATAAAAGAAGAAAATGAGAAAACCAAAATCCCAAAACCCAATTATGCGAATCAGCAGCAAAGGCTCAGATCTGTCGTATGTTACTTTGAATTTTCTAGTAACTTCTAAAATCTTGAGTGTGGAGTCACAAATGGATGTATTTGCATCTAAAGCAATTTCCAAAATGTGAAAAGTGAACAGCATGCACAAATGCAGAAAAATAAATGGAAGTTAGACAGGACAAAGCACACAGTATTTGGAGAGGCAGAGTTCTGGCCACATTGAAAAAAGAAATAAAGGAGAAACTCTAAGCTCATCAGTTCAGTAGAACTGATAGAAAATGCAAATTTCCATCCCAAATGGAAAGCAGATTTTCATGGAAACTGAACTGAACTGGATTAAAAAAAACCCAACAAAACAAACCTAAAAAAACCTGGAGTGGAACTACCTCTCCAAATGCATTGAAGTATGGATCTGAGCATTGCATGCAAAGGGAAATCACAGCAAACTGGTGTCTCTGCAATGTGACTGCACCTTTACAGTCCGTTCCCCCTCTGTTCAGACATCTTCCCCAATCCCAAGGAGCTCCCTGAGTTTTGGCCCAATTAGCTAAGAACAAATGAGCTGCCCCAAAACACAGCAGTGGGACACCTGTGCACTCCCCAGGCTTCCTGCCAGGGATTTGCTTATTGCCACCTTCTGGTTTTTGGCCGCTCAAGTCACACATTTCTTGTAACTGCTGCTCTTTTGGAAGCAAAGAGAGCTAATTTCTGTAGCTGCAAAATGAAAAATATGTTCCAAACTTGAGAAGACAGAAATGTAATGGTTGCACCTTTCAGGCTGACCTAGAGGTGGAGCGATTTCAATTAAAAATCGATTCCAGCGAGTACCAGACAGAGGAGAAAAGAAATAAAATCAGAAAGAAGTTTTCAAACTGTTAAAAAATATTCATTCGTATTTGAAAGACTAAGAATGTTCAGACTTACATTGCAAAGTGATAGGGAAAAGGAAATGTTATCTGGCTAGACAAGGATGTCAAGTTCTTTGCACAGGTACCTCCCAGAAAGACCAACCCGACATCCAGCGCTCCCCCTGCTGTGTCTCACACTCAGCGCTCTAGGGAGCGACGTTTCATCCAGCATTAAGGCTGCCGCTCCCTGTTCCTTCGACTTCATTAGCAAATAGACAAAATCATTACAGATGGGTGGTTGGAGGGGGAGGGAAGGGAGTTAAAATGTGTTAATGCTGCAGGGTACTACAGAGATCTGCTTTAATACTGCTTGGTGCTTGCTCTGGGCCGGCTGCCTGCGCATCCCCCGGCGCTGCGCTCCGGCCGGGGGGAGCGATGGATCTGTGCCCTCTGCGCTGTCCCGCACTGCAGGCACAACAACCCCAGCGGCCAGCCCAGGGCAGGGACAAACTCAGCATCTGGTAGAGCTTGCTCTAAAAAAAACCAAACCAGAAAACAGCCACCGCTGCCCATTTTCACTCCTGCTGAATATGCTTCTTGCTCTGGGCGCATACAAACCTTTATTTGCCAAATTAGAATTGTGGCAGGTCCCTGAGTAATGGTTGGCCTAACATAAGACAACATGAGAAATGAGGAGCTGTAGAGAACTTCCTACAGAGGCTGTTTCCCAGATGATTTCAGTGATGGAAAGATGCTGTCCTGATATTTCCCTAAGGAAGCCCAGCAGGCTCTACCTCACACTCCCATTTACAGGAGTCGTCTTCTGCTTAGAATGGCAATTGTGTCTCTCTAGCATGTTTTATTTTTATTATTTATTTTAGCCCAGTTTTCTAATTCTACAGCTTCAGATTCTGTAAAATGTAGAAGCTAAATCACATTACTCACTCCTGACTCGAGGAATGCATTAAAGTGAATCTTGTGAGTGATTTCACAAGGCACACTTCGAAAACACAAACAGATCATTCACTGTAACCCTATTTTTCTTAATTCCCCCAGAGAAAATCAAAACTCCATCAAATTATAAATACCAACCACGGTGGGAGTGTGTCTGCAGACCTGCAGACATCAGGGCATGGAATCCACATCACTTTTCTGTAGCTGAAGTCCAGAAGGTCAGGCTTGTGGCCACGGCTGTGGCCATCACTGGGTCTGCAAAGCTCATGGGCCTGCTGGGATTGCACGTGGTGCTGGGAGTGAAGGACAGGTGGCAGAGAGCAGTGCTTTTGCTGCCACCCCTCCTGAAAAGAGCAACTGGTTGTATTTTATTTAAGCTACTAGAATTAATCAAAGAAATATTTGAGAAGTTTTATGTCTTGAACAGGCTGGTCTAACACTACTGGAAAGAGAAAAAAGATGACACCTGTAAGTTCTGTGATGAAAAAATATGGCACATATGGTGGTTCAAAAAAGGAGATTTCTAAAATGTTGAACAGCTGAAGTTGGTCTCAGCTTCACAATTGCTCATTTCACACCTCCCCATGGGCAAATGGGTGTTGGAATACAGCAGTGGGAGCTCTGACTGCACCAGACATCAGCAAAAACCCTGGGCTTCCTGCCTTGCTTGCTTTACTTATCATGCTGCCTGCATAGAAAAAGCCTCAACAAATGTAGAGGAGTGTAAATACATTGCACCACACACCCCTAGCTCTTGTGAGGGAGGAGGGATGGCTGAAGCTGATCCAGAGGGATGCAGGGGCCGCAGCTCCCCTGGCCCAGCCTGCTGCACCCTGTGGAGTCAGGGATAACCCAGTTCACTGCCTCGGGAGGGACAGGTCTGCACTTGGCAGAATCAGCCTGGGAAAAACGCTGGGATCTTTAATTAGAGTGCAACATTACAGGAGATGCTGCCTGCCCCAGGTGGCTTTGGGGTCAGAGAGGAGCCCCCCTGACACGGCTGCACTCCAGCAAAACAAATATAACAACATGGATGGTAAACCTGTGGCTGGTACAAAGTAAGAACTAACATGAGGAAGGGGAAATCTTATTAAAGTCATGCAGATCACTTGGGAGGCAGGGCTTATTTGGGCAAAATGCATTTTAATCTGATTTTAATGAGACTGATATTTTAAAAAGGATGTCGAAGAACACTATTGGGGATATAGGAAAAAATAAGCTGTACACAGAATTTCAGTCTGCAGAGTTTGTTAGACTTCATCTGGAAGTGGCAGCATTAAGGGATTTAAATTTTTTAAATTATCAAAAAGGAAATGGAAAGGTAACTTGATTGCCCTGGAAATCCTCTGGGAAAGAGTAGTGGTTACTATACAATGAAGTTATAGTTTTCAGGTTAAAGAAAGGTATAAAAAGAAGGAATAGCAGAAAGCTGAAGCCAAATACATTCAAATGAGAAATCCAGCACAGTTTTTAGCAGTGAGGATGATTAATTACTGGAAAAAATTACCAAATGAAGCAACTGATTCATGGTCTCCCAGTGTTTCAAATTGTGACCAGCTGTCTTTGGCCCAGAGTAAACACCTTCAGCTGAACAAAATGGTGACAGGATCCTTTCAGTGGTGCCAGGGACAGGATGAGGAGCAATGGTCAAGAAATTTCACCTCAGTGTGAGGAAGAACTTCTTTACCCTGAGGGTGGCAGAGCACTGGGACAGCTGCTCAGGGATGGTGTGGAATCTCACTCTCTGGGAACATTCCAAACCCACCTGGAAATGTTCCCCTGTCCCCTGTTCCAGGTGGCCTTGCTGGACTGGGTGATCTCCACAGGTCCCTTCCAGCCCTGCAAGGCCCCACACACCTCCTGCAGCTGCTCTGTGGCTCCCCGTGGCACCCCATCCTGCTGGACACATCCTTGAGCACAGTTCTTGAGAGCTGCCTGGCTCAGCTAGCCCAGGAATTCTTTGGAAATAAGTCTGGGCTTTTCCTCACTGTTGCATTGCTTGCCACTTTTTGCTGGGTTTGTTAAACACAGTTATGTTTTAAATATTGTACAGAAATTTGGACTAAAATTCTCGCTGACACGAAACGCACACAAGTGCAGTGAAAAAGAGATTCTCACATACAAGGCTATAACTGACAATCATTCCTCATTCAATTATTTCTCAGCAGAATTGCTACATTTATATTGTTAGGTGAAGCTACACAGAACCCAGCGCAGAGTCCATTAAGAAATCCCATTGGCTCTCTGGAGAACACTCAAAGCACAGGCACTAAGATGCTGCATTTAGAAAGATAATGGATAAAGATGAAATCAGTTTTTCAGATGAGTCTTCCATTTCCATAGGGGCTGCCTTTATGGTTCCAATGATGCAGAGTAAAAAGAGAGAGTATTCACTTCCTAATGAAATGAAAAATTTTATTAATTTGGGGATATTCATTCCTTTAAGAGCTTCACTCCTTGAGTTCATTAACTCCTCAAATGTGGCTTGAGCTGATGCTGCCTTCCAGTTCTTGCCAGGATTTTCTTTCTGTTCTCTGGTCCAGGCCAAGACACAAAGAGTTTGCCAAGCCCTAACATAAGGCTGGCAGTTACCGAGCAGAGAGATTTCCTATCAAACTATGAGAGAAATTTCCTCATATTCAAATACCCTGATATTCTCAGCTGTTCTGTCTGTCTGGCTCCTGTAGCAATTACAGATCTCATCCTGGTCCTGCAAATCCTGTAGCATTTACTGGTCTCACCCTGGTCCTGCAAAGCATCCAGACCTTGGTAATCCATGTGACTTTCAAGGAAAACTATGTGAACTCATTTTTTTTTAATCAACAGAGGTGTGGCAGCAGCTCCAGCTGAGTGGCCAGGGGGACCTGTGTGCCAGTGCTCTGCACAGCTGGGGAGCAGCTCCTTGAGGCTCCTGGGCTCCTGCAGAGTCTCAGTCATGCAGAGCCCCATTAGCAGCACTGAGCACTGGCTTTTGGGTTATTTAAGTAGCCACAGGTGTGTATGGGGTTTCAACAGCATATGAGATTTGGAGTGTCTTTCTATTTACATCATCAGGGGTGGGCCACAGCATGAGAATAAATTTTTTGATTACAAAAGATGATTTCTGAAACTATTTTCAATGTAGTCTATGTAGGTGTTTTTATTAAAATGCAGATGAAGAAGGTGTTACAGAAGCTTAAAAGTGAATTTCTGGTTTTATCTTTATTTTCTGTCCCATTTCCCTTAAAACATTCAATGCTCTTGGCACTGCATGATGCTTTCTTAGTCTTAGTTAAACATTTTCTGTGACTGAGATGTGTCCACCTGCAAGTTGATTAAAATTTTTGCATAGCTTTCCATTGTGGAACTCATCTTCACTGTAAAACTCTGCAGAAAACAATCTCTAAAAATCAAACCAAATACCATTGTGGACTGAAACCTGCTATTTCTCCCTAAGCAAAAATGTTACCTCATTGAGTGGGTGTTCTACTGCCACAAGGTCAGCAGCATTTGATCTTATGTATTCAAAATAACTGCCATGGGATAAGCACATGACATTTTGCAGTATTTTTGGATTTTGTTTTCTGAAACTAATAAATTATGAAAACATGCTTCCAGGAAGCTAGACTTTGATCTAAAGAAAGTTTGTCTGTAATAAAGCCAAAGGAAAAAAACAGTATAGAAAGTGATGATGAACAAATTTTTTAATCTGTAAATTCATAGCTCTGTTTATCTCTGTCTATACAATCAATCTCTTTCTATGCATATACGTGTCTTGTAGGCTTGCTCCATCAATCTTCAAAAGCCAGGAAGTATTAAATTATGTTCTTCTGGTTCCAAATCACTGTGACTCTTTGGATTTTTCTAAACAATACGTTTATGAAAACCTGCCCCCTTCCATCAATTATCTAGAGTAGAGTGATTCAACCTGTGGAAAAAAGGTGATGTGAAAATCAAAAGATGGTCTAAAATATAAGTGATAGGAAGAGTATCATTGGTTGAAAAATTGATAAATAGTAAATAAGATTTGTGGGTGAAAAGCTGATCCTTGAAAAAAGACATGACAGGAAGAGGCATGATGATGTGAACTTGTCAACGTACAGCAAGGGGAAGGACAACTAAAAATAACCAGATTTTTTTTTTAGACACGTGATTTCTACCCTGGTGGATGAGGAACAAGTAGGAATGAAGGAAGGAGCTGTATAACTACTTTGAGGTGACGAGCAATAAAGCCATTTAAAGTCCCTGGCTGGAAGTGAAAGGAATATGAAGGATGAGGATGCCAGTTATAGCAGCCAAGGTAATCATCACATGGCTGAGACCTCAATAACAGCAAATAACATCATCTGAAGGGAGGACTGGGTTTGATGAGACACTTTATGGGAGGGAACAGAGTACCCAGGGACACAGGCAGAGGTTCCAGAAGAAACCTGGATACAACTTTGGACAGAGAAGCAGAGAAAGCAGGAAAAAATAACTGTGTGGCTTTGACCTGATCAGCACAGGGGACTTACTGAGAAAAGGATGGTGAAAGGCAATTTTTTATAATCATGATCATGAAACTGTTCTTGGGAAGGCAGAATTGGAGAAGGTAATAGAGATAGCACATTTTGGTTCTCTCCAGTAATTGTTAAGATTTCCACAACGAAAACAAATCTACAAGGGAAAGGTATTCCAAAGGCTTTGCTATTTATTAAGGAATTTGAAAGCAAAGTATTCTGCTGTGGAGACTGGGCAGGAAGTTGAACTGTCAGCTTTTTAGTGACCTGAAATTTGAAAATGAATTGTTATAGAAAGTGGAAAGCTGGTGGCAAATGATGGTTATAAAAGGGACCTTTGAGTCACGCACAATTATCCTCCAGCTATCAGGAAAATCACAAACATTACACTCTGGCACATCTCCTCTCCACAAATACTGCAATATGTAAGGAGCAGTGTGACATTTGAAATGTTTGAAGTGATGTGTGTACAGCACTCTGGGAAGGGTCACTGGTGTTCATGGTACTGTTCTCAATAATATGAAGTGCACCTGTCCCTGGGAGTACAGGGCTGCTAAAAATGAGATGTATGAGCAAAGAGTGAGGTGCTATGGCTGTGTCCTAAAGAGGAGAGGATCAATGAAACACCTCAAGCCTAAAATATAGCTGAAAAATTGTGCAAAGAAAGAAACTGTTTCCATTACTATGACAGGTAAAGGAAGAAGTACTGGACTTAAATTGCAGCAAGCAGGACTTAGGCATTATAAGATGTTTGTAGTTCTGGGCTAGCTAAGCACAATTCTATGAGGATTCTCAAAATACATCATGATGTGCTAAAATGCAGCCTATCATCACTTTTCAGAATGGGAACTAGCTAATCTGCCACTCTCTCTTGCTGAAGGAGCCATGAGCAAGGATTTTCTTCTTCCATGTCTGTCTCATTTGAACCATGGCTGTTTGAAAAGGCTGTAGGATTTCCATTGCTGGGTTTAAAGCATAGATTAGGCAGACATTTGCCAGTTTTTTCTGCCTGTGTGGGTTTGATATGTAGTTTCAATTCCAAGTGCAAACTTTCAACTGGAAATTTGAGGAAAAGACCCAAACACCCAAATAAAGGATGTTCATTTCTATCCTCAATTCCATTTCTGCAGCAAGAATTGGGAAGCTGTTGGAGCCAAAATCCAACACTTGTGGGAATTTCTAACTTGTAGTGTTGGGAGGCTGTTTTCCAGAGTATAGAGCAGAAATTGAAAAGTCTTGGAAAAGCTGGCAGGATTTGGAGAGAGCATCCCTTTTCAGAGGCAATCTGCCTGGTGGCAGATCTGCCTCAGATCTAAGGATTCTGGCAAAGTTTGCCTGGAAATCAGCCCGGCTCTGTGAGCCAGGCAAAGATTTGGCAAAGTCCTGATCTGAGCTCAAGATGTTTAGAGAGAAGTAATTCACCCTCCATGGCCATAACTGTCTTCTGATGAATGTTTCTGATTAAATTTGACCAGTTTGCAGCACGAGCCGTTTCTTGTCCCTGATCTCAGAAATGCATTATTTAACAGCATTAAATTCCCTAAAAATCTGCCAGGGTTGTTGATGTGAGAAAAGACCCCCAGGCCACTGAAGCACTACAAGGGATGTGCTGCTCAGAGTTTCACCACAAAAGCACACTCTGTGCTTTCTGCAATGCGATTTTCCGCGGTGCCGGTGGCAGGGCTGAGGCCAGCATTGCTGAGGGGCCTGGCCATGCCCGGCCATGGGGCTGTGGCAGAGAATTCCAGCAGGAATCTCCTCACAGAGGAGCCCTCACAGACAGCATCGAGACACAAACACCAAGGCTTGACTAAAACATTTGACCCTTTATTCCTAAACACGACTGAAATTAAAGGGTGAAGAGTGACCAAGTGAGCCAACAGCCGGTGGCTGCCAGGAGCAAGGCCCCACAGGCCTGCACCTCCCCGTCCTGTGCTGTAAGTCTATTTTTATTATGGTTTTTACTTTTTCCTCCAGTGTCTTTAATTATTTGAGGATTCACAGCCTCCCTTTTCTCCAGGAACTGAGTTTAGGGAAGAAACACTTCTTTCACAGCCACAGCAGTGCCTGAGGGGAACTCAGGGTCTCCTTCCCCAGCTGCCCCTCAGGGTGGGGCTCTGCTCATCCTCAGTGCCAAAAGTGAACTTTTTCAGTTCTACTCTTTCTTTCAGGTGAATCTCTATCTTATAGCAAAGCTTGCAAGTCGTGGAAGAGGTAATCACTTCAAGCTTGCTCAAATTCTTCCCAACTTGTACACAGTGGATTGCTTCAAGACCACAAAAATTATTTGTGAATGCCTATGTCAGTCAAATATGCTTGTCCCTAATTACAAAAACTTGCATAGTTAAATTGTCTGTGGGTTAAGATATGGCTGAAAAGTTGAAATAAACTCTTGAAATTCAAATTTGCATTTGAAATTTACCTGTGGAAAAATTTGAGCCTTAATTTATTTAATTAGTTGTATGGAATCAAACCTTTAAGATATTTCCTGTTTTCTCATGGGGAAGATGATACCGTTATATGGAAAGACATTGCTGACTATCACGACTAGTTTAATTAAACTCACAACTTTTTCTAATGTTGGATGTGGTTTAGCATCCAGACCGAGTAGTGTAACAATTTATCATCAGTCTGGACATTTCCAGTAAAATAGCAAATGGTTTACTAAAACCATAAGAATTTCTTGGCATTGGAACTGCTTTCTGAAAATCATTACAACAGTCACCGATTTCTATATTTTAAAAGCTTGCAATATTTATTTGAAAAAAAAAAGTTGTCAAAACAATTTCCCTTAAAAACGTTAGGGTTTCTTTCCTATGGTACTGTGGCAATTGTGGTAAAAGGAGTTGTGGTTCTGAGCATTTGCAGTGTAGCATCAGTTCAGCATAGACCAAGGCAGCAATTTGTTTCATCCAGCTGGAGAAAACAAGTTCTATTCAAACAGAAAATAATATAGTTGGTAACAGCTTACAAGATTATACCTTTTTGTTTTCTTTAGCTGGGTAACTTTTTCTTAAAGGTTTTCTTTCTCTAAGCGTTCTTGTCACTGTCTACAAAACAGCTTCAGCTTTGATCAAACTTTTGCTTTAACTTCAGTTGTGGTCCTGTGCAGAGGGATGCTAAACAAAGTTTTGAACGGAAACCAATGTGAAGATGCGTAGTAATAAAATCAAATTTCAGAGTCCATGAATCTAGCTGTGTAAGCAATAAATCACAATTTCATTTGCTTAAGGGAAGCACAGTTTTCATGTTTAAAGTACACAAATTTTTTACATCTGGTATTCTAAAATGAATAGCAGTGTTTCAGGTCTGCTGCCTTCTGAATGCCATTATTCTGAGGTTGTCAGTTCTGCAAACACCTCTACCTGCCACTGAATACTGCAGATTTAGCACATGCTGGGAGCTAGCAGGCACCTGCTGTGAGCCTTAACAACCTTGAATTGCCTTTCTATCAGTAACGTGGTGATTATGTTACCCATACCAAAATTCCCTCTTAACCATATCTTAACAGATAAATGTGTATTTTGTGCTAACTGGGTGTGCAAAAGCACATGGGATAGCAAAAGCTAACTGGGATAGCAAAAGCAGTTTTCCCTGTAAGACTCTTCTTCAGTAAAAGTAGTGTATCAATTTTAAAGCAGTTCTAGAGAGAAAAACCTTCAGTCATTTCCTTTTTGTGCTTTCAGAGACTGTGGAAAAATGTAGCTGTAAATGTTTTTATTTTGTGATTTTAATGGAAGTGATGGCCAAGGTATCTGTACTCCCTGAGATTCTCTGTAACTCCTTCTGGCTGTGAAGCAGTTAGGGTTTTCCTGGTGCTGCAGCAGTCCTGGGAAGGTGGGATGCTAATGGGATTGCAATGGGAAAAGGAGTTTACCACATTGCTGCAGGAATACACTTTTCCTTCTGAAGTTACTCACCAAGTGCTGCAGAAGAGATTGAGAGGACCCCACTTATCCAGCAGGGACAGCAACTGTTAGATTTTCCACTGCTGTGCAGGTACACAGGCACAGAGAGATCAGTTCCCAATCTGTCAGGATGCAGGAGTGAGGAGCACTGAGTCATCTGAAGAGGCTTTCTCTGAGTTTCTTTAAAAACAGAAAGGGAGGGGAGGAAAAAAAATATTGTTCCAAAGTGGTTGCTTGGAATTACTTCTGGTAGGGGCCAGATTGCAATTACAGATGTGCTGAACGCAGTGTCAGCTCTCTTGACAAATTCAGCATTTGTGCTGCTGTCCACAGTATCTATTTCAGACAGCCTGAGCCATAAAGAGTAAGATTGAGAGCAGGAGTGGAGCCTGCAGATGCTGACAGAGCCTCGGGTTCGTGTTCCTCACGTACATTCCCACTGATTGCTGTAATGAGGGGTCCAAGTGATTTTAAAATTGGGGCACCACCAATTTCTAGTTTTTCTGCAAGCCCTATGCCCTTCTGAAGTAGTAAGAACTGAAGCTTATAACTTCATCTTTGCCACTTGTCTGCTCAGTCTTTATTTATGTTCTGAAAGAGTAATATTGATCTGAGGACATTATTATAATTTCACTATTTTCTATCATGTTTTCTAAGGATCCAGTTGTTTGATTAGATTTTTTTGACCATTGCTGTACCTGGAGCAGAGTTTTATTCAGCTACTCTGGACAATGCTTTGTGAATTTAGAGTAGTGCAGTATGTGGAAATAGAAATCTTGCAGACTGTATCTCTTGAATTAGATTGATTTGGATGTCACTGATTCTTATCACCTGGCTTATGTGAATAAAAAGGGCAGCTGAGAGCCAGAAACTTGGCTTCCAACAGCAACTGGTCTTAAGTGATATTCAGAAATTATAGAAGAAAAGTTTATACTTAGTAAAAACCAGTTAGAGAATTTTAACTAAACCTTGTCAACAGCGTTTATTTGATGTCTTCACAGCTTGTAGGTTTATGAAAATCTTGTGTTGCAATTAAGGTTGATTCATCCATAGCAAGAAAACAAGTCAGGCTTCATGAAAATTTTCATGTGACATATTTTTTTCTTGAAAGCAGGTTTTAATTCTAATATGCTTAGGATTCTTTCTGAAAGGTCCCTTAGCACTGAGCAGGCTTTTCGAGCCTCTAGAAAACAATCTAAGAGCAGTTCTCCTGGCTGTGAACTGGTTTCTTATGAGGAGCTGTGCATTCAGACTTGGCATGCTCCTGTGCCATGCAATAGCACCTCCTCTGCTCTCCTGCATTGCTCCTGGCATGGTTTGTGCAAGTTGCACGACTGACAGAGGAGGATGAAGTTGTGTTTGGTATCAGCCAATAACTCACCTGTTGTTAAATGAGTTGTTGTTGAGCAATAAATAACACCTTGGAGCAAATGCAGCCTTGGCTGAATTGCAATTGGAAAAAGGGAGTGATTGGGGGGGAAATATCCGTCAGAGGTCAAACAGGCCTTCCATCAAAACATTAATGTTTGAATGCACTCAGAACCTCTAGATGGGCTGGTGCTGCTTTGGATGTCATGGGGAAGATGTGAAAAACAGTGGTTTCTATCCTGAGACATGGGAATAGATGAAACACTAATCTTTACCTGATCTGGCTTCCATAGGTGCAAAATGGATGTTGGGTAGCTCAGTGCTGAGCTGAAACACACTGTGCCTTGGGTGAGGGAAGCCCAACTGCATGAGGCCAGAGATGAAGGTTTGAGAGATGAATCCCCATCTCTAGGAATGGGGAGTTTGGGTGCTGGTTGTGTGCTTTTCCCCTCTGTACTGAGATCATAAGTAGTTAAATGAGCACTACTGCCTCTAAAACTTTTGTAAAGCCCTCTGTTTGTGAGACTCAACATGGCTGAATAACCTAGAGGAGCAAGGAAAATGTACTTATTTCCTTATTAACTCCAGTCAGATGTGGAAATTAAACTCATACTTGATAAAGAAGCAAAAAACAATTCTGATTTGAAAAATAAGTACCCATAAAGCTTAAAACCACCAAAACACTGTTTTTTCCCCACCTTTTTTGGTAAAGGGCCATTTTCAAGTTTCATTGCTCTGTTATCTTCAGGTTTGTCATAGTTTACAGCATGGATGATTGGGTCAAAATTTGTGATATGCTGGAGCTGAATTTCCCAAGACCTTCCTTAAAGTGTCTTACCTAGTAAAATGTATCTTTATATCATATATACTAACATGTAGAGTGTGACTGAAACTCAGAACATTTTTATTTCAGATATTTAGATATTTAGGATATAATTAGAAATATGTGTTAAAGTTGAATGATGTCAATAGCTTGTTATAATGGTCTGTACGGGTAGGGATGTGAAATAAAACATGTAGACTAAAACTTTTGGTTGAAAACTGACAAACAGTGGTTAGTTATGAGCATTTTGCAAATGCCTCATTTATCCACAAAGTCACTTCACTTCATAGGAACCTGTATGGTGCTGAGCCTTGAACTGATGATTGAAAGAGTGTTGATAACACACCAATATTTTAACCACTGCTGAACTGTGCTTGACTCAAAGTCTTCTGTTTCTCACAGTGGTTTTTGGTGCCTGGCAACAAACGGGCTTGAGGTAAAGATGAATTTTCATGAACGTGCTCAGTTGCATCTCTGATTCCTACACCTCATCAAGAGTTCAGGGACAAGAAAGTGGGAAAGCCCTGCAGCAGAGTTCTATCATGGAATCCCATGTTAGGGACATCTATTGGAGCTGGGAGGAGGGATGGCCCCACAGCCCCACCGTTGATAGTAAAAGCCCCAAAATAGGTGTAGCTCGTGTCTGGCAAATAGGCATAAACCATCTGTCCCCAGGCACTGCCATTAGCACCTGGGGTGCTCCTGGGTTGGGTGGGCACAGCTCTGTTGTCCTGCAGCACTGACAGTGCCTTCTTCCTGGCCCTTACCTGCTCCTGGCCCTCCTTATGTGACAGAAACAGAGAGGAGATTTTCCCCAGAAGCTCTGTTAGACCTACCTGTACTCACTTGCCTCAAAGCATTCCCCTGAGTTGTGATACCTGGTAAAGTTAAAATGCTTTTCTTCATGACACCTTCCAAGTGATGGCACCTTTGTTAAGAAAGCATTGAAATAGGATCACAAGGCTGTAGAGATGCACAATGAACATAGCAAAGCTTTGTGCAAAGTGGATGGTTATGAAGACAAAGTCTCACTGCTGGAAGTATAAAATTTTTCAAAATGCTTGTTATTTCCCTGAAGAAGACTGATATGAATCATCTCGTTGCTATTCTAATGGACTTATATGGTACAAATATTCTGATTAAATCAGAAAAAGCATAATGACTTCATTATCAGACACATTTTTGTTCTATTTAAATTCATCCATCTATCAAAAATGCTCAGTGAAATACTAGAAGGGCACTCACTAGTTGCAAAACAGATTCATATCAAATTCTAATGGACAGGAATTGATCTAATCATCTCCTCAGGATTCTTGGAGAATTAAAAAAGCAACCAAAACCCACTCAGAAGTCAAATGTTTTATTTTTTGGACACTGATAGCTATAAAATGTGGAGAAAAAAAGTCTTTTTCCTTGCTCTGATTTTAAGATAGTTGTCTATATGTCAATTGTCTACATAAAAAACCCACCCCAGTTTCTTCCTTGTAACAAAGCTGTGCTCTCCTTGCTAAAGCCTTTAGAACATTTTGTTTTAGTTAGAAAAACCAAGCTTCACAGCAACCATGTTATTCCATGTGAAGCTGGAACAGACCTGGGACTGCTGCCTGCCTTGAATGAATGCACAACTTCAGAACATCAGTGCTGATTTGTGATCTGAACCAGGAGAGCCCTTGGGACCTGGGTTTTGGTCCCTGGCCATCTGATTGCTGCTGAAGCACTCTGAGTGGGAAGTGCCTGGGAGGTGTCTGTGAAGGAAAGGCCAGGAGAAGTGTCTGGCTGTGGAGAAATGCCCCAAATATGCAGGGAACCTCATGAAGGGTTGGGGTTCTGGCTGCTGGTCTTCTGGAGGTGGCAATGTTCCTCTTGGGTTTCTTATGTGTGATGCACCTGGGAAATCCTCTCCAGGAGGTTTGCCTTTGATCAAATGAACTTAAACCATATTGCTAAATTTTAATGGTCTTCAGTAGTCTTCACACTGCTTACTACAGGGTGCTCTGATATTTTACACAGTAGATGGGATTTTTGGAAACCTCCTCTCCTTCCTTCCCTTCTCTCTGGCCTGACTCAGCCTCAAGCCACCTCAATCTGTTTCCTCAACCAAAAATGCACTTTTTGTATTCCTATGAAGTTTTGGCTCCCTCAGACCCTTTCCTCCCAATTTCTGCCAGGGACATTCTTGCACATTTTCACATGTTGCCTACAATTTGCTCAGCAGGCCCTTCTCTGCTCTCCTAACCTGCCCAGGGTTGCTGGTGGAGCTGCCTTGTCCTG
The DNA here is from genome assembly GCA_013399455.1 of Anthoscopus minutus. Lineage (NCBI taxonomy): Eukaryota > Metazoa > Chordata > Aves > Passeriformes > Paridae > Anthoscopus > Anthoscopus minutus. The sequence continues at coordinate 86,899 of VWYI01047344.1, forward strand.
CAGAGAGGTTATAGGGTGCCCTCCTGGTGAGCCAGCTCCTCTCCTGGGGCACATCCAAGCTTGCCATCAACAAGCTGAGCTGGGGTGAAGGGAGAGGTATCCAGCATGTGTGTGCAGGAAAAGCAATGGAAAGGGAGGCAGGCAGGCAGCAGTTGAATCAAATCAAACTCTTTTTGCTTCCCTTCTCACATCTGTGAATGTCCTAAAATACCACTGCACTTTATTCCCTCATGGCAATACTGCAGAGCTGCTAACAAAATCTGTTTGCATTTTTCAAACTACTCTTTTAAATGTTGTGGAGAGCAGAAAACTGGTGCATAGTTGGCATTATCCTTTCTGCTGCACTCTGGTAACTCTGCTTGGCCATGATACGGCCACATGCCCACCAGAACTATGAAAGTTCCCATTCCTACCTCATCCATAAATGCACAGAGTTCACCTGTGCACTTGCAGGCTTTTACCCTTATAACTCTTATCTCCCCCCCTACTTCAATGCCTGTTGCACTCATTTGCAATTACATTGCATACAACTAATGTAATTACTTTGCAAAACAGATTAGTATCTAACACCTGCTCTACCTCTAATTTAAATAACTTAAAATTATTCATGAGGACAGTAATTTGCTGATGCTTCTCTTAGGGCTAATCCTTGCTTTGGCAGTACAGGTAATAGTGCCTAGTTGTGTGGTTTTTTTTTCCTTAGGACCATGCTTTCTGTTGCTTATATCTTTGTCCATCTTCTAATCCATAACCATATTTTGCTTAGGAATGTTTAAATTGAAATTGTTGAACCAGAGCAAAGTCTAGGGGGAAAAATCCTATATTGTTAATACTAAAAATGCTCTTACAACACTTTTTAGCAGTGTTAGGAGGTTTCTTGGTCATTTGCAGGCAACAGGGAACTGAAAGGGTGAACCTTTTGTATTAAGAGATCTAACCCCAGTCAGTAGCAGGAGTGGTGCTGAAGCAAATCCCAGTTCAATCACAAACCTTGCCAGAATTTCAGCAAGTTGATCTGCGCAGTGGGGTACCTGGCTCCCCTTCTGCTGTCCCGGCTACAGGATTTATCTGACAAGATTTGAACATATATAAACTCACATAACAAAAGATCTGAAAGGTTTGCTTGAATAGGGATACATTTTCACTAAAAAAGCAAGAAACATGTCTGCAACACTTTTGCTCCCTTAACCAACGTTCCTCTGCCTACCTGAACACATGAAAACAGCAGAAGTTCTCAGCTAAGCGCAGAAAAATATTGAATAGTGCTAAGGAAGAAAGAATACATTTTTTCAGTCTTACTTTCATCCTGTCCATTTGGCATTGATTCTGAAATATTAAATGTTCATGCTTTACTGACCTTGTGTTACTGAAAAATTAGAGTGAAGACAAGAACAAACCAGATTAGAACTCCTCCTTAATTATAGGCTATAATTCTAACACTGATGCTCTTGAAGAATATACATTTATGATAATTAAAACTCAGAAAAATCTTCATAGTGAGAGTTTTCATCTTCACACCAGACATGATTTTGCAAGTTGCACCAATCATTTCTAGACATGATTTTGGAAATGGCTGTATAAGATACAATTATTCTTCTTGTAGCAATTTGAAGTAACACAAAGTGCTGCCACTTAAAATTTTTCCGTGCCCTTTTACTGAGATTAGGCCATTTCAAATGACATTTTCCAGGTAGCATGGGAACAAATCATCAGCAGGGCAGTCATGTTTAGCTGCTCATTAATGAAATCAGTGTTCTGAAGCATGGATTGGCAGTATGAACAAAGCTAAAGCAATTACTAAACTCTCTGCAGAAATGTGTAGGAAATTGAGGGTCTCATTTAAATAGGTAACGTCTTACCAGTACTAGATTTGAACCCAAGAAACAATTAATTTGATCATCTCCCATACAAACTATTTATAAGAATGATGAAACGGTTGAGAAGGGATTTCTCATTTGGTGGGAAAAGGAGACAGGAAAATAATGTAATGTGTAGTTGGTAGTGTTTTGAATTGCTCTCCCTCTTTAGCATCTCTTGTCCCTCTTGGTGGGAGGGAGAGGAGCAAGGGGAGGACACACAGGAGATGCCACAGGGCTGCAGGTCACTGGCTGTGCCTCAGTTACTGTCACTGGTGGTGCTCTGGAGCGGCAGGGCTGCAAGCCTTTCCCACATGGGAGAGTTTCCTGCTCACCACCTACCAGCCCAAAGTCCCTTCCAGGAGAGCAGAATTGGCATTTCTAAAGTCTCACACCACAGCAGCCAAGTCATTAATTTTCTGATTAACAGCAGTTCTTACAAGAAGAGACTAAACTGTGCATTGCTCAACATAAATCTAGTGCAGTGGCACTAAATTGGGTAGGAGCAAGGAAAACAGCCCAGCTGAAGCTCATACCTTGCTAACAGGCCATTTAGATAGGCAGGCCATAACTTTTGAGCAGCCTGAAATAAATCTGTGGTGTATACAGTTTCCAAAATGCCTACATTATCTATTGCTTAATCAGTAGTTGTGTAAGAAATCGCTGTGGTTATCGGAGCATAGGAAACAGCTTTACTGCTTCCATTAAGAAGTACCATTATGCTATAGCAACACATTATCCTCGTAAATCATTTGTACTGGGAATATATTTGTCAGGTTTCAAACAGATTGTATAATTATCACATAATTTTATTTCAAGGGTTCATAACAGGGAATTAGATATGACATTTGGTGATATAAACAGTGCACTTGTCTCACTTAGAAGTAAGCCATAAATGTTTAAAAAACTTGAGTCTAAAGAATTTTTATAATGCTTTGAAACAGGTTCTCAGAATTCATATTGTGCATATAACATATATATATGGGCAGCTTGTGAGACATTGGATCAGTGAGAGCATGTGACAAATGTTGTGAAGTGAGCACAAGTGCTTTGCAGTGTGTCAGAGCTGCCAATGTGTTGTCCACAATGCTTCTGGTGGAAAAAGTTATGAAGAAGAAAAGAAACCTAGGAAAAGTTAGAACACTAATGAAACATCCTATATTTGTTACAGAGAACATCTTAAATGCGGAAGGTTCAGAAATGTGAGGGGTAATGGACCAGTAGCACAGTGTCAGTGCTAATGATGTCTGTCAATGTGCTAATTTTCCTTTGTACCTGGAACATGTTTTGAGAAATACATCACTGATATAGCAAAAGAACCAGTGATTTGTCATGTCTAGCTGTGACATTTGCTGTGAAACTGAGCAGTGCCCAGAACCTTTTCTGCTATGAGTATTAGGACCTCCAGTATATTAAGGAGCTCTAATATGACATATGGGGTCTTGTAATTTCACTTATTTGCTGAAGTTTGGAAGGTTGATTTCATAATTACTCAATTTGCTCTTCTGCAAAGTGAATGTGAAATCCTCTGCCTCCTGTGGGTGCCCGGGGAAGCCAACTAAGTGAAGTCTTCTGCTAACTACAGTGCAAATGCAGTCTTGTTTTCATAATGCAGCATAATGTGTTGCCACAGGCTGACAAAGAAAAAGTTATGTCTGGAAACAGTAAGCACCTTCCCCAGGTCCAAGGCCATCTATAAGGCTGGAAATCCACACTCATTTCCAAGTACATCCTGCTTTCTGATTATTGAATTTCATTGCTAAGTCAGAATGTACAATTTTTTCAAAGTAAATTTCCTCATCTTATTCTCCCAATAGTCCTTTAAATCTCTGATCCATAACCAGGGAGCTGCTATCTCTGAAATTGATATGTTTTTCTGAAATGTTATGATGAATTGAGTATTTTTTAAATAATCCTAAAATAGGGATAGATATCCGAACAGACATCTGTTGTTGGACTGAACCCACTGAAATGACAGCAGGATGCAAATAAAAATGACTATTATTAAGCCTTTTTCTAGATAAGTTTTGCTTGTAAATCCTGGCTGTCACACTTCTGAACTGTTCCTGTACTAATCATTCCATACTCCTCAGCATTTACAATTTAAATAGCATTGACCTAAATTATTACTATAGTTTTATATAATAGAAGTCTAACAGAAAAGGCTTTTCCTTCTTTACATTTAGAGAGATGTTTTAATACCTGAAGTTAGGATGAAAGAGTTGTGCATTGAGTAGCTGGATATTCCAAATACAGCCATTTGAGGAGAGGGCACTTTGGCAGTGGTGTCCTGGACATCTTGCTTTTCACTCTGTCCCAACCTGATCTTACCTGGTCTTACCTGGCAGGACAGGATTCCTGTTGCTACACATTGCACGTGGCACAGGATGCAGATAGCTCAGGAAACACTGGGAAGTACACACATCTCTCACTGCCTCTGACTTTAGGCATTATTTGGGCAGCTTTTGTTATTCAGAAACAGAGATCATAGCTGGCTGCTGCTGAGGCTTTTGCTAGTTCTTGTTTACCCAAGGCAACTTGTTTTTACTTCTGTCGCTGTCAATTACTGCAAAATCCATTATCCTCATGATTAACAAGTGGGCTTTACTTCCATCTAAAGGCTGTGGCAAGGAATTGGAAGCTTAGCAAATTGGTTGATTACAGGAGTGACACATGGGTGATGTCCTTGACACCAACATACAGATTGTGATACTGCCAAGCTCTTTATGTCTGATTAACTGAGCACAGGCCTTTTGAGAAACAGTGTATCCTGAAGGAGCTACAACTTGCATTTTTAATATATGGTTCCAGTCACCTCTCTGGAAAGATGGTTGGTATTTTATTTTTAAAAAGCAAGTAACAGACAGCTTGATGACACAAGTTTTAAGGGAAATTGCTGCAGACTAATGAGAAACAAACTATGGCTACATAACTGGTCATTCTATTTTTTCAAACTTATATTGCATTTAGTTTTACATAAAATTACATAGCAGTTAGTAACCCTCTGTCTTCCAGCAATAACCAGGGGGCAAAAGTAACTCATGAAGCCAAGTTTAAAAGCAGTGAATTCAGAAAAAGCTTGACAGCCCTAGTTAAGGAATACAGCAAATAAAACTACTGTAATAAAAAATGTGTAGTAACATGCAAACAAGATCACAGACTATCTGTACTGGGAATCTAAAATGTGAAGAAACACTAGTGATTGGCCAGAATGATAGAGATAAGCCTTTCCCAATCTCATGGAAAATCTTTATTCAGTGCACTCCATGCGAACTGTAGTGTTGGGTCAGGGAAAAACATTGCAGTCCTGGACCCTTTCTTTGTTACCCAAGCAGGGAGGAAGCATTTGGGTTACACAACCTGTCATGCCTAGGGTGGCTCCACCTTCATGCTGTCCCTGTTTCCAGATGTGCCAGCTCTTGTTTTAGACTGCCCTTGCCACCCACCAAATGCCAGAACCGTGCTGATCCCATCCCCTGGGTGACACCCGCTCAGGAAGTTATGAGATGGCCCCTGGGTCTGAAGCAGCTTGAGTGTGGAAGGAGCTTTTCCCCAGCCTTCTGCTAAAGGCTTCAGCCAACAATGACTCGCATTCTGACAAACATGGCTCTCTGTTGGGAGAGCACCCAGCCTGAGGCACCCAGAGCCAGGCTCAGCCATGCTGGGAAGGTCCTGTGTGCAGGGTTAGCACAAACAGCTCTTTGCTGGTGAGGATGAGAGAAGGTACCCAGTTTTCATGCCAGCCTCAGCTATGCTGGGTCACTATAAGGGGATGGCATCTCTTCTGTCTGAGAGGTGTGTGGGGCTGTAGCACTCCACAGTCTGCAGTGCTTCTTATCCTGCTGCACTTCCAGGTATTTAGCAAAGCATGGGTAGGATTTTGTAGTGTATAGGAGGCAAAGGACAGAAAGTGCAGCCTAGGGAGAGGAATTAAAATGTCTGAGTTTTCAGCCACACTCTGATTATTCACTGTGGCAGGGCAGTGTGTCTTGGGCCACCACTGCCCACTGAGAGAAGAGCTTGAGAAGTTGCTCACTCCTGACATGGCCTTTCCAACAGCAGCATTCCCAGCACATCCCTGGGTTGCAGTCTGTTAGAGAGTGGTCTGTGAAGAGCCTCTGCAGAGCTTGTGCTAGGGTTGCTCTGAGCAACCCAGCACTTTTATGTGTTTTTCAGAGACTACCTGAGAATGGCAAAGAGCCTGCCTTTTCAAAGTATGCACATTGCATAAATAATGCATGTGCAGCAGAGCTGGGGAAAATGTTTGCAGGACTTCAAGACCTGAAGGATATTGGCATGAAAGACACAAACCTATACATTTAATTGTAGTGTTTTACTTCAATTTTTACTGATTTTGATGTACACGGAGAGTAGGGAAATTGAAGATCTGCATTATTTTGGCCTTGCTGGACAAGATCAATATTTTATGCATTTATTCGATTACTTTTTAAAAGATCCAACACCATGCATGGTTTGAGAAAATCTCTGAAATCCAGTAAAAACCAGACCTTTAGTAATTCTTCTTCAATCTTGCCCTAAATCAAATAACTCTCTACAAACATAGGCATCAAAATAGTTCCCAAAATTGCTGTTCAGTTTCCCACCACTCTAGTCTGTTTTAGGGCAGTGGTGTAAATCTACATTTGGCCTTAAAGTGCCAAGTGGCCAAGAGTGCCTTGAAGGTTTATTAGTCTCTGGTTCATAAGGGAATGAGTAAATATAAATTTCAAATGTCAAGGACTCTAAAGGAGAATGTTTAGATTTTTTCATACTGAAAATGCTCGGTTCATGAGCTTGACTGCAGCCCCAGCAGTTGTGCTGCCAGGAAAGAGAGGTGTGAGGCTAAGCTAGGGCTTTGATAAAACCAAAATCTTAAGTATTTTGGGTACCTGCAGGAAACAGACTCATACTGCTTCTCATGTGGGCTACCAAGTTCTCCAAGGTAAATCCTCAAGGATTTAATATGGACAGTTTTTAAGATGCTAAAGGCCCATATGTTTATTTTACTTGGTCTTTCTTTGTGAGGTGCCAGGCCTTCAGGTGACCTCAACGGGGAGCAAGTTGCCTTGGCTATGGTAGCTACTTGGTTTTCCAGCAGCAACTGAGACCATACCAGCAGCTCAGGAGGCATGGTTTTAACTTGTCCTTTAGAAGTGGGAAGGGCCTGATTTCCCTTATTACCAGGATAAGGTCATCCAGCAGCCTGTCTGTGCCATGGAAAAGCTATTAAGTGGATTAGCACGGGTAGGGAAAGCTCTGGATCTCACTACAACTTCTACAATATTCTTAATTAAAACCAGAGGAGACTCAGCCTAATATTAACTCATATTTACTTTGGTGCTTTCATTTAGAGGAATAGTGAGAGAGATGTGCAGGAATATTTAGTTTGCAAAGAAGACTGAGTTGTGTTATCACAGCAATGTCAGCACAGGACAATGGCAAGGGAATAAGAGTGACATACCTGAGAAGGCTGTGGAAGAACAAGGGGGTTTGTCTCTGATTGGGAGTGGATGCTTGAGCCTAGATTTGCTAAGCATCCAAAATATTTTCAACAAGTGCTGGAATAAAGAAAACTCGATGTTGCCTTTGCACATTTCCAAGAAGACTGTGCAGCTGTGCCTGCTCAGCGCCAGGCAGCTGCTGGGCATTCCCAGCCTCCTGGTGGGTGCAAAGGGCAGTTAACACTTGACTGGCAAGCTGGCCTGGACTATTTCTCCTCTCCACTTTATGTGCTACAACCAGGAAACCACAGTGGGATGAGCAAGTTCCTGCACTACCCATGTAGAAGATAATGGGGATGGGTAGAGGGCAAGATTTGGTGTCCCTACTTCCTTGTCTCACCTCTACCAACAGCAGAGGTGTAAAATCCCATCTTTTCTCTTGATCTGCCTCCTACAGTAACTGAAGTTACTGCAGGTAAGTGTCCATGAAAGCTCCTTCAACAATCACAGGAATTTAAATGGGAAAATGTGATGCCAAAATGATACTAAATAATTTTTTCCAGAAAATGATTCTCCCTGGTATATAACACAGCTAATGTTAAAGAATAAAGTTATGTCAGATTGCACAAGATTGTACACTCAAAGAAGATATTTTGTACAAAATTATGAACTATCATTACCCCCTATTTCTCTTATTTTTGTTTAGAGACACAGTTTGGACCTGGGGCTTACTCAGGTGTTAGGGACTTACTTTTAATAGGGACATTTTGGGCAAAATTATTTGATTTTGGTCCTTTGATTGTGGTCCTGGTTATGGAGGAGGTTCCTCCTCAGAGTGAGAAATTGGAGGAATATATTCCTCCATTTCTTTCTGTGCCTTCACTCAAGCATGTGAAACTTTGTCACAGACCAAAGCGGATTTTACAGAAGCACTTTGCAACACAGTAAAAACTACTGCAGTGCTTGGTCTGGATACCTCCCACAGGACTTTAGGCATCCCAGCTGAATGTTGAAAATCTGAGAAATTGCTACAGACCAGACGGGGGAGAGATTGGAGTGACTACACTGACATTTTTGGGGGTCTTAACTGGCTCTCTAACATTGCATAAGCTTCTTCCACAATGACAAGTCTTAATTACTGCTAAGGCAGTAATTGATATCAAAGTTATCTGCACCATTTTGTTAGTTTGGAAGGCAATAGTGTTTTGCCGCTGTCTCTGGAAAAATGAAATGAGTTTAGTGTAATTGCTAATTCTGAACACTGGTGAATTTTCTTCAACAATTTAGAGAGAAAAATATGTTACAAATTTCCAGGTTCTTTTTTTGAACGATTAATTACTTTTTGTTCAAGACGATGAACAATGCATGACTTGGTCATTCTAAGTTTTGTTCTATATTTCAAGTTAATTGGAGATATTTTACCTTGAAATTAGACTGCAGTATTTGCTATCCCTGCAAGGGCATTATTTAATGATTTTCCATGTGCTACAAGTGGAACAACAAGCATATGCTTCATGATACACCAAGCCTATTTGAGTTCTTGTGTAACTTGCCAAAGTAGGAAAAAAAATAAGTATTTTAATTTTCTGTTGGAGCAGCTAGTTCTAGACTTGTTAGGAAGCTGTTCTCAATTTTAAAATTAGAGCTTAAGTTCCCCTGGTTTGCATTCCCATTATCATGGTCTCAGCCATGTTTAACATGCAGACATCATGTGTGTACAGCAGCTCCACGCAGTGTCTCAGTGCCATTTCTTCCTTACAGTGATGATGGTGATGATGAGAGGCCCAGTGCAACTGGAAGGAACAGCTTTGCCTTGTGGAACCTGACACTACTTTTAAAGGATGATTTTTGCAGGTACAATCTTGTGCCATATATCCAGAGAATGCAATGTGAGCTGTCTGTAGGGTTTTCTTTCTGTTACCTAGTAATATGTATTTAGAAGCACTTGCTCTAGTGATGGTAGAATATTGTGTAAATATGTTTATTGAAATAAATTATATAGATAAAAGTACCCAGAGTATTGCTTATAACTACATTTACTCAAAAAAATAAAATGCTTTTAGATGTATTTGTTTTGAAGTAGATAGGAGTAAACAGCCTAAAAGCTTTTATTAACTCAGTCTATACAATCAGTTGGTAATGCAAAAATTGACTGAACAGATTGCTCGGGGATGTATAATACAATAGAATAATGTTAAAAATACATATTGAAGAGAAACAGGAGCAAAGATATAAAATTATGGATGAAGATGAAACTTTAAACAACGACAGCTTTTTGCAAGAAGCAGCTTATGCTAAATTTCTACTCTTCTGATGTAGATATTCTCACATTGCAGTCTGTGTTTTTGCACTGCCTGTACTGTGGAGCAGTATTTTCTGTTCCTAGAAAACAATCCCTTCCAGAAACACTGGAAGGGAAAAAATACATAATTATGAGATTCAGATGAATTATGCCATAGAATTTACGGAAATGCTTATTACATTTGGTAACGAATCAGGCTTTTTCAATGGTTGCATACATTTAGAATTTATTTCCTAAAATCATGCATAGTTTATTGGAAACATGGAAGTGGACAGCAGTTCCAGGTTTGAAAGTTGTATGTTTGATGCTGGCAAAGAGGCACCAAGAGTGTATGTTTGCAACTGAAGAAAAACCATTACAATATTTATCCAGTCAAATGTTTCATATGATTAGTGTTAATCAAGCCAGAAAGGGGGAATTAAGAAGATGTAGTTAAAAGGTTATAAAGTTTCATTTAGAATGAAATGCATCCAGAAGACATATTAAAAGAAATACTGAGATTTAATTTGGGAAAAAGCTTGCAGCAAATACTTAATTTCTTATACACTTAATTTTCTCTTTCTGCAGTAAAATCTCTTAAAACATTTTGGGGTCCTTGTCTCTGTCAGTGCACTAAATTGAGCTGTATTTTGCATCACTGGGGTATTCTGAAAAAATTCTTTTACCTTTTGGGTTGTTGCTTTCTGTGTCCAGGGATTTTGCAGCTTTGCAAAAGTTGTTGGAGCTCCTCCTGCACTCCTGTGCAGATTGACTCCCCTGCATGCAGCTGCATTGCTGAATGACTCAATCTCTGAAAACAGTGGGCTTTTTTGTAAATGTTTCTTAAATCACCCAGGAAAACACAAAGACAAAGAAGAGGTGAGTGAGGCATATCCCTTTATTCCTGCAGTGAAAGCAGCTGGTTATAGATTTAAGAAAATGAGGAGTTGTGTTTTGCTTCTCAATCCCTGTTACTACTCTGTAAATGACTCCATCCAATTAAAGTGTAATGTGTTGACTTTATTATGTGATGGCAGATTGTGCCTATGCTCTAACAACCACCGTAGCTCACCAGAAAATAGGTGTGCTCAAAGCATGATAATGCTTTGATAAACCAGTGGTGCAAGTGAAATTGCTTTCTCACTGTGCACATTAGGGGATCATCTTAAAAGCCTCTGTCCCTCGGTTGCCTGTGCTCACATTGCCTTCAGCAGGAGCTTTGCCACTGACTTTACAGGCAGCAGGCAGAGGTCAACAGCAAGTGTCTCTCCAAAGGGAAATCTGTGTGACACCAAGGGGCATTTGAGCCGGGACAGTGCTACTACTGAGCCTTGGATGGGGCTTCAGAAGGAGCTGACTCAGTTCCCTGCTCTGGGGGAGACTTGTCTCCTGTGCCTTGCTAGGGATTAAGTTCTGTGTCAAGTGGGGTTAAGGCTTTTTCTTCTCATTTGTTTGTCTGTACTTAGATGGTGCTCTGAAGTGGTGTTACTATGTGAGCTGCTGCATCTTTTTTCCCAGATGTGACAGAGGCTTGGTTGTAACATACAGTGTTCTTAAGCCCAACAGATAAAAGCATCCATCTTCAGAAATCTCTAAAGTTCTCCAGATATTAGCCTATGTCCCTAGTACACATTAAAATTTAAAAAGTCAAATATATTCACAAATATATTGCTGAATTGAATGCTATTCACAAATATATGCACAGTTACTGTGAGTGTGCCACTTCCTGAATGTGACAGCATGCACTGTACTTCATCAGATGATGTTGAATCTGCAACTTATAAAAGTGAGTACTTGAAATAAACTAATTTCTGCAGTTGTTTAAATACAAATTAATTTTGATCAGATAATTTGCTTTCAAAAGTGGCTCTTGGAGATAGCATGAGTCCAAGTGAGTATTCCCTCATCGAAGCAGATACCTACTCATCCAAATCTCTGCAGCACTCAGTATAATCAGACCAGAAACTTCAATATATATCAAGACTGTATCCTGCTACCTGAATGCCATTTCAAATATTTCCCAAATTCATTGGATATTTACATGAAGCTGGAAGAAAATATCTTCAAAAGAACAGTTTCAAAGACAGATTTTTCTCTTTCTCTTGCTAATCAATACACAAGCTTGCTCTCAAATCAGACCTAAAACCCCAGCAGAAGTTTAAAAGGAATAGTCATGGTGTAGAAAAGTTTGGCCCTGTGAGAGGTGCCAAAGCTTTGATGGGGACTGTGGGAGCACTCTGCTGCAAAATATTATCTTTTCTCATGTTTGTTTTAAACTGCTCATGCTTCCTCAGAAAACAGACTATCCCCCTGTCAGGCTGCAGGCATTTTAACTCTGTCAGCAAGTGCTACAGCAGAATCTGATGTTAGGGAAGCAGGGATGTGAAACCATCCCACGAAGCTGCAGGTGGGAGCATGGATTGTCACTTACACTGTCCAAGCACCATCTCCAGAGCTGGCGTCTCTCTTCTGGTGGAAAGTCTGGCTTGAGGGAATTATTTTATTGACTGTGTGGACCACTGAAGACTGTAGGAGTCTGCCAGCAGCTGATAAGGTGCTGGTTTAGTTTGGGGCCTGAACTCCTGTTTGCTGAGGGGCTGTGCCAGGAATCAGCTGGGAATGGGTGCAGGGGGCTCAGGTGCCACTCAGGTCCGTGCCACCACCCAGCACCTTGCAGGACAGATCTCCCTGCACCTCTGCGTGCCTGCTGTGCTCAAAGCCTTTCACAAATCTGGGCCACTTCCTCCAAAGAGGCTGACAAAGGGAGATGTTTCGCTTCTGTTTGATTCCTAGGCTCACTGCAGACTGATTTATACGTATTGTCTTACGGAGGGGAGCTGTTAGAAACTTTCAAGAAATCTTCTTAGTGACATAAGTGGTATCTACTAAGCTGGACAAATTTGGGAATCTAGTTTTTAATGTAGATTCATGCCACTAAAGTTGTTTTTTAAATTTCTCATTCAAGTGTTGCATTTGAAAAAGAACTATGAGACATAAATTATCATAACTCCAGTTCAAAAACAAAGTCCAAAATTAATTTATTATATGTTCTGCTCCTAGGTGGTTTAGTTAAGTAAATTTTCATTATTTCAGCTAATGTAATATTTGAATAGGACTTGTAAGGCATTATGTATTCATGACTTTGTTTTAAATATATGACCAGCAACTTATTAATATTTCTGAGTTCAAATGTACTTAATCACTTGTGTTGCATTATGAATCACTCTGTTCTTTCCTGTAAGTTTCCATGGCAGAGAAGGATGCTCAGGGACTACTAATGGTACTAAGAGATGCAAAAACTCAGAGTACAGAGCATTTCTTCAAATTTTGCACAGATTCAAATGAAATATTCTCTATTCCTTCCAGGCCATTAGTTTAAAAGGTCCTTAAGTTAGGATAACTGTGTTAGTCAAGAGAAGGCTGTATTAAGCAATTTGAAAATTGAATTTTTTATCAGTTTTATGAAGATTGCTTCAAGGGTGTGGAATTTTTAATAATTTTCTTTTATGTTGAACTGCCTGCTGCAGTCTTCATGGGGAAATAGGAGCTGAAGATGAAATGAATGCTAACATGTCTGCTTCCTGGCTTTACCTTAGCAATTTTATAACTGGCAAGAAACACAAAATCCCCTTTCTGCTGTAAATCAGCATCTTTGAAAAAAGCCCTGGGACAGAACGATGGGTTACAGTTATTCTGTACTGTACTAATGGAAAACAGAACACTAAGTTAATTGAAAGAACAATCATGCTGTATTTCTGAAAAGTCAAGATAAAATCATTTTTCATAATGAAAGGGGAAATAAGGAAAATTTCTGGCATTCAACACAGTCAAGCTTTTATCTGGGCTCTTGCTGCCATTAATCTTTGCTCACAGGCTGCTGAGGTGGAAATATCTGTCAGAACTTACCCCGAGCCATCAAGGGAGGTTTCTGAACTCAGAGGGGGTTTTGCTGGAGGGAGCATGGGGGAGGCAGCAAAGGAAAGCAGAAGTTTTGCTCATCAGCCCAGTTCAGTTGCAGGAGTCACTGCTCCAAGCTCTGTTACAGGGATCACTGAGACCCTGCTGCAGCCTGCAAGGCACAGGGAAGGCTCTGCTGCCCCAGGGGTGTCCCCCAGCCAGGCTGAGGCACACAGGTCATGTGTTTAGAGGCTGAGAAACGCTTCTGAAAGAAAAATGTCACCTGCTGTTGTTTCTTCTGTTACAAAAAAAGTTTGTTTCCTGTTTCTCCCAAAACATATTGTTTGGTTTCAGCTATTATGCATTTTCTGTTTATTTCTTCCACCTGCTTTTCCTTTCTGGGCATGCTGGTTTCCTTCACGTGACCTTGGTTTATGCAAAGTCTTAGAAACCAATGCCTCAAGGACTTATTGTTCCCTTCTGCGCTGGCTTCAGAGGGTTAGTTTGGGAACAGGATACAGAATCTGTAGGGCTAATACAGCACAATATTTAATAATTTATTTATTCAGCAGATCTATTCTGAACCCTCCTTGCTTTAAACCCATGATATTAAGGGTTTTGAAAAACAAAGTGGGGCAGGATTCATATACAATCTAGGAAGTAGTGATATTGGTTTTCTTGGACTTAGAACAAAGCAAGCTCTCTCCCTTTCATGGTGGGCTCTCACTAACTCTTCACTCTTGACAGAGCATCAGATTCACTCTGAGAATGTTAAATACAGCTCAGACAAATGCTGTTTTTCAACTCTGACAGCTTTCTGTAGGAAGTACTTCTCTTTTATATCCAGACGTATGAGGCCTGGCATATCTGAAGTGTGTTCAGACTTTTCAGTCTCTGCTTAATTAAATGTGATGGTATGAATGTTGAGGGAGAAACCAGGGGAAAATAAAACTAACTGTCTTTAAAAAAGAAAAAAAAAAGAAGAAAATAAAGATTCAATATTAGAGTAACCAAGGAATTGAAAATATTTTCTTAGTAGCTATAACTCTTAAGATTTTCAAGACCACTTGTGTGTGCTTTGAACATTTTAAACAGCATGCAAGCAGTCACAACTGCAAATCTAAACATTCTGTCTGGCTTTGAGGATGTTGACCCTTTGATTATCACAGAGGTACAGCTCATAGAAGAGCAATGATTAAAAATGTTGGGTTTTTTCTGGTTTTGATATTTAAATAAAGAAGTGGTTGGTTTTGCTACTGATACCTGAAAAGTATCTCAGGTTTCTTAACTGAAAATATGGTTTTGGGGAAATATTAGTATATTTATATTAAGAGAGAGTCGTTTCCAGTGCCAGACAATGATGCACTCAGGCTGATTTCTCTATGTGGGGAAGAGGTTTTCTCTGTTTGTGCACTGAAGTTTTCCATCAGTGTGGGAAGTTGTTCCTTCCAGCTGCACCTGCTGCCATTTTGTTTTCCTCCTCCAAGAGAAGCATCAAGAGTTAATTCATGTTAACATTTGTAGACCTTAATGGCATGTTTAGCTTAAATTTTGAAGGTTGTACTGGAATATCTGTAAGAGATTGAACTGCCATACAACAAAATCCAAACATCACTTTGAAAATGATTATTAAATTAATGTTAATGTTTCTTTGTGGTTTCTAGATGAGTTTTCATTTAAACTCATAAAAAGAACTTTTTTTTCTCAGTATTTCTACCTGTGGATTTAACTTCTGATTTCAAAGAACTTTCCCACTTAACCCTGAGAATTTTTTCTTTCCTTCCCAAACAGGAGTTGAAGGAGTGTGAGCCTTGAGTGTTTTCTCCAGAGAAAACAGAGTGAAGCAAAAAAATAAAGCACAAAACATGCTCATATTTAATAGAGTTTCTCTGTAATGGTCTTACAGATGAATGTACATGTCATATTTTTATCTTCAGAATACATGTATTTGTATACTTGTATACCATTGCATACTAAATTGGTGCTTTAGAAGTAAATTTCTTTAAAAGTAGAACTACAGAAAAATATTTTTGATGCACAGCTGTTCCATCTGTTTTTGACAAGGGAACCTTTCTGATGTGCCAGAATAATATGCAGGGCTGTTTGGGCCCACTTTATATATAATATATATGCATATATTAAACCCCCATATATTATTGTGCACAACGTGTACTTACCCCTGCAGGTTAGTAGATAACAGTCCTTCCTAGGGATGGATTTCCACATTTGCCTCTGAGCTGTGGTTTCTGACAGTCAGAATTTTCTTGGAAAAGTACAATAAAGAGCAGTAGTGACTGAAGAGGGAAAACCTTTTCATAGCTTCAGAATTCTCTCAGATCTATACCCTTTTTGTTAGTGTGACCATCAATGATCTATGACAGAAATTTCTGATGTCTGTTTATTTCACAATCAAAAGTAAGTAAATGCTCTTATCTTTAAGATTCAGGCTGAAGAAAATACCCCAGTACAGAAATCTGATAAGAAACGGATCCTTGAAGTTCACAATGCCGAAGGCATGTGATGACAGGTTTTTCCTCTTGTTGGTTTTTGGCTGTCATTGAATAAATACTCTGCATGTGCCATTTGCAGCTCAACAGTAGATTAATGTGCAGAGCAATGAAAATTTTAGTAGGAAAGAGAATTTGATTGCTTGCCCTACAGGAGAGATCCCACTGCCAGGGCTCAACACAGCCTGAACCACCATGGGTTTAGACTTGAAAACCTTTACTCCTTTCCAGGAATCTCCTTTAGTTTTACTCTCTCTCCATGGAAATTTTACCAGGCTTTTCTACTCTAAGGCTGGCAAGCAGAAAAAGAGAAGGCAGAAGTCAACTGTCTAGTTACTACCAGCAGAAAAAAAGCAAAGATCAAGTATTGAAATTCTTGTGAGAAACTTGGTCTTGGAAGGTTTTCCCTTACTGTGCAAGTCTCAAAGGATTTGGATAACAAGAGAAACACCAGACTTAAATTTTAATGTCTCTTTCATACTCTTGACTGAGGAATCCAAAGACACTTGAGTGTTTCTTGCTCAATATTCATGCTTAGGATACTAGCCAGGAAGAAGAAAAGGTGGAAAATTTTGGATTAACTGAAGAGAGGCAATGTTAACAAACCATTGGAAGTTGTTATACAGGGTTTTTATCCTCTCCTTGGAGAGGTCCTACTACTTTTCTAGTTTAAGAAGCATTGAAGACATGGATTCATAGTTCCTTCCTATCCCAAGCTAGCCTATATTTTTAAGCAATTTGACATAAAATCAAAGGTTTTTAGGACTATTGAAAATTACTTTGTAGCTTAGACTTTGATACCTTTTTGTAAGGCTGCTGGATTTTTCTTTTTCTTCTTTTTCTTCTTAGTCATAGAAACAGAATGCACTGAGAATGTGAAATAGTCTGGAAATGTTTGCTCTTCCATCAAGAAACACAACATGTCCTTTCAAAGCTTAATTGAGCAGCAAAGAGCTAATTAGCTGTCCGAAGCCATGGCATTTAATTCACAATCCAACATTAATTTGTTCTACAGACTGAGCTTATCTCATATATAAATGCCTTTGCCCTGTGGCTTTCCAAACAGCTGCAATATATAAAAAATATACTGATAACTCTGTCATGTAAATGTTACTTGCTTGCTTCACTTGTGCATATAATATTGAACTGCTTGTGAATTGTAGCTGGAAAGTTTTCACAGTCACAATGAAAAAAATAATTTGTATTTTATTCCATTCTAGCTGGCAATAATGTTATCACCCTGGGAAGCAAAAGCCATCATTTGAGGTTTGTGCAAGATTATCATTTACAACCTGTTAACCTAATGTGTAATTTAGATGGTATATTGAATAAATAGTTTCAAAGCTTTTTGTGGGTAGTAAATAATTGCCTTATCACTTTCTCTTTATTGTAATATTCCTACGTATATTTGTTAAGCTATTAAAACATTGAAGAATTGCTGCAGTTTATATGAAGGAATTTTGTTGTTAATCTTTGAAGCATGTAGCATCATTTTCAGAGACTATTTAACAAATTCTCTCCCTTCTCCATCTCCAGTAAGAAAGTAATGATTTTCTTAGGATTTGCAATGAATGAGTTCATGAAGGATGACTTTTCATGCCCAAATGCTAAAGCCTATAATGTTACCCTGGGTGTCTTGCTGAATTCATTGTTCTACAAATGTTTGCAATCAATTTTCCATCCTCTTAATACCAGTTGATTCTTTTGTATATTACACTCTTTCTGGAAAGGCCTTCTAGGAAAGAAGTTTTGACCCTTTTTGCAGAGACCAAGTGCACCTGATCCTTAAAATACATTTTCAGGAAGGTTATTTTTCCCTAAAATTTTTTCTTTGGCCATCCATGTCAAGGAATTTGGAGGTGCTCATATGGGACCCTGGGATTTCCCCAGGCTCTGATGAAACCTCAGGAATGAACCTCCAGGACAACTTTCCTTTTAGGATGAGTCCTAAAGGGAAAAGGGCAGAGCTGATGTGTACTTGGGCTACCAGAGACTGGGAGTAGGGAAGGAGAATGTGAAAGAGGAAAGGAATGAGAGAAAAAAATAATTTCAGAATGGCTGGAAGAGACAAATGTCAGTAAGAGAACTTTTTCCAGTGTAAGAAAACTTTTGCCAGTGAAGTGAGATGTGACTTCCCAAAATCTAATACTAATCCATATGAAGTGATTAGAAATAGGAAATAAAGATTTACTTCTCCTACTAAAATTTTGTCGTGCAACCCTTTCTCACAGATGGCTTGTTCTAATACTCCATTCTGGCTGGTGCCTGGAAAAGAGTGGCTATTAATTCACTCCCTGTGGGCCTGCTACTCTGCTGTTGAATGTGCTCTGTATCCTCTCTGACATCCCCTCTGGCCCATATGTCTTTACTCTCTGCTTTGCGAAGTCTCTTAACGGCATCTTCTTTAGCCTTGGTTAGGTGTGTGTGGAAATAAAAAGTAAGGAAATCACATCATTATTTGCTCATATAAATTGGTTTCCCAGTGTAGACTAATAGAGTGCCAGTGATTTATAAAGGTTATATATCAAGGAAAGAGATAATGGAAAGATATTTTCCATTTTCAAACTTTAGGCAAAAAAAAAAAAAGAAGACAACCCTATGAATTTTATTGCTAGGCCATAATTTATCTTCCTTAACATATCTGTATTTAAAGAGGCCATTATTGAATTTCAGGGTTTATAGGCAGCTGTGGGTGCTGTCCTTCCAACCTCAGCTTGCAGCTGCACACCTGGATGAGGTTTCTGGGGCAGGCAGCTTTCATCTGGTGAATGCACCTCAGCATTGTCTCATTTTGCACTCTGCTTCCTCCATCCTCTTCTGAATCCAAGATCAAGGAGCTTCCCAAGGGGTCGTGCTTCCCTCTCTGGCCTGCTTCAGCTGGAGAAGTGTCTTTCCCTCTCCTGAATCACTGCTGTGATGATCCACTCAGCAGATGGCCCTTGTGCAAATGGGAAAGAGAATTTTTATCCAGATGAAAGATGGAAGATGACTGATCACCTTCTCAGGATAACAGGTGGGAAGACAATGAGTCTGTCCACAAATCAGTTTTTCTGGGAACATAATCTCCAACTGATACATCGATTTTGTTGATTTATTGAGCTGCTGATCACTCTGTCCTGCTGCAGCCTCCGAGTGCGAGGCACAACGGGAGCACCTGGGATAGGGCTCTGCAGCTGAGGTGTAAGAAGTGCCCTCCACAGCCATGTGTTGTGTGAACAGAGAGTAAAAGTGATGAGACAATGGCAGATATTTACAGACTCACCATACCTTGCAGACAAATATGGCAAAAAAATATGGTACTTGTCATTTTGAATATGTTAAAATTTGAAAGTGGTTAAGTAATGTACAAAAGTGCTTTAGCTGAGAGAAGCTGAGTGTTCTGTGCCAGGGTAGAGCACAGAAAGGGGCAACCCAACTGAAGCAAGAGGAGAAACAGTGATTTTGGGTAACACATTTCATTGTTGTTGTTCTACCTATTCCTAGAGACTCTGTGCAGGTTTTCTTGATGAAGCCTGTGGTAACTCCATCTAAATGCAAGTTGTGTCTTGAAGACAGGTTCACATCCAATAATGCTTGCCCACTGTGTTTGAAAACCTGGCTTTTCAGACTCACTGATTTTTTTCAGCTACCCAAACCAGCAACTTTTCATCTGGAATGCAATTTTAAAAATATGGTGCATATCTGGCTGCAGCTACAAGATCTCCAGACTTTCTGAAGTAGCAGTCTTCATGTTGGTTGTTTAAAACTGACATTTAGTTCTAGGAAATCTAGAAAAAAAACCACGAACTTTGGACTGATGGTCTGAGCTAAGCAGGACAGGACTGAAAGAGGAACTTTTCTTTGGGGATCCTCAGGTGAACAGCTTATAGGCACTTTCCAGGTGAAATATTTAGAACATTCTCCCTTGATTGTTATTGTTGTTTTTAAATTTGTGTTTCTGACCAATTTTTTGTCTTTGAAATACTTGGAGAACAAGTTAGGATTACTACAATTTATGACTATTTAGATTTCAGAAAAGTTTAGATTATCTGTTTTATTACAACTGAATTAGTTTCTTTTGGTTGCCAGACTGTGTTATCTACATAAATAATTTCACTGCACATCCTTACTTGCAGCAATCCTTCATTTTGGCACCGACTTTAATGTAATTGTTTATTCTTATCTATTATGTTCCATGAGAGATTTAGGAAAGGTTTACTTTTTTATTAAATGGCAACAGTTATTGCTGATGGATGATAATTTATAACTCTGCTACCAGTAAGAAAGAAATAAGCCTTTTGTTTTTATTATGCTCTTGGTATAAAAGAAATGGCTGATTGCTGGTATAAAAGAAATAAAACAACTCATACATCCAGGAAATCTTATTGTATTATCAGGCAATACACCTGCCTAACTGATGAATAGGACTCAGTCTTGCAGTTAATAAAAAACTGAAGTTATTTCAGGCTGAAATATTGTAGAATAAAACAATGCAAATATTGTTCATGACAATTTCACTATCATAATGAAATTGGAGGTCTTAGCTGTGAATTGAAGAAAATCAGAGTTCTGCTCTAAGTCCAGGCTTTTGGCTTTTCAATTTCATTTTTTGTATTGTTTTCTAAATGTCAAAATGGCCATTTTATCTTGAAACTATGTTCAATTTTAAGACAAAAATTACTCCATACTAATGTATATCAAATGTATAAAACACCTTGAATTTTCATTTAGTTTTTTCTTAAAATAATACAAAAATATAATAATTTTGATAACAGACTCCAGTCTTCCTAATGATAGCTAATTAACANACTAATGTATATCAAATGTATAAAACACCTTGAATTTTCATTTAGTTCAATTTTAAGACAAAAATTACTCCATACTAATGTATATCAAATGTATAAAACACCTTGAATTTTCATTTAGTTTTTTCTTAAAATAATACAAAAATATAATAATTTTGATAACAGACTCCAGTCTTCCTAATGATAGCTAATTAACAATCAGAAAATTTTTTCTCAGCAGTATTGTAGTCCACCACTAGACTACTATCCTGTGAAAATAAAAAATATCTTAGCAGAAGCAAATTGAACCATTTCCCTTCCAGATCGTTTCCTTTTTCCACCAGCAGCAGAGCTGTGAAATAGGCTACACAAGTTCCAGAGATGAGGGGAAAGGATGGGACAGCAGAATGAAGAGAATTCATAAAGAAGGCAATGACCCAAAGCAAGCTCCTTTCCCTCCCCAAAGCTCCAAACCCCCACTTCTCCAGGACAGAAATGTTCCAGCTCCTTGTGGCACCCATTGAATTCACAGTCCTGCCTTTTGGTAGGACATCTTTGCCTTGGCCAGGACCTGAGTTTTGCAGCTGCTCAGGGCTCCATGGCAAGCTCTGCACACCCTTCCTGTCTTCCTCCTTGCTGACTTCCTTGCCTTGCTTTTTGGGAGCTGCCGCTAGGACAGGGCACATGAGATGCCATTTGGAATGACCTAAGTGTCTCATTTATATTTTGAGGGAAGGCCAGGCATGTGGCAGTGCTGGTCATACTGTGAGTGGGAAACACAACCTTTTTGTTATGCTACTCTGAATGTATTCCATAAATGGCAATTCTCAGCTCATGGGTTCCATAATTATTTGAATGACATTTGATGAAGAGACTGACATTATAAATTTTAGATAGAAGATATTTGTAAAGCTTTTTTATCATGTTTGAGAGTTGGACTTGGTACCTTACAAGTTCAATGAAAGTGTCTCTTACATTTTTGTCTCAGTTACATACATCTTCCAAATAAATTTCAAGCAATCTCTTGGGCTTTCTGTGACAATTATTCTTGTCACCTTCTGTATACACAGAGCCTTGAAAGTACAAATTATCTGTTCCTTCTTTACCTCCACTTCGTTTCATTAGATTTTGTGCGAATTTCCTGTGGTTCCCATTGCACTGTACATTCTGACTCATGTCCCCTTCGAGTAAGTGAGAACACATTTACTTTGTAAATAGATGTTTTTTGCAGTTTAATGCACTTCAGGTCTTTAAGGTCAGAGAAATTCTGCTCAGTGAAAGAACTGTTAGGTGACTTCTGAAGATTCTAAAAGAAAACTAAAAAAAATTATTGGGAAGTAGCTGTCAGAATTCAAAAATATTTGGCTCCACATGGTATGTTGCAGACTTCCTAAATGCTAAAACAAATTGTTGGTTATCAGAAAAAGGTCTCAGCTCCCATTTTCTTTACATCATTCTGAAATGCTAATACATAAACTTTTCTGGAAAGCAACCGTATTGACTATTCAATGAAACAGAAGAATTATCCTCCTCAGAGGGAAAGACCATAAAAATTACAAATCTTTTAATAATTTATTTCCAAGGGCTGGTCCCATTACTCTACCTGACACATTCTGGCTCCTCTTTCAGTCTCCCTTAATGAAGAAAACATCCAGGAATATAGGCAGGGAGTTCTCGTTACATTTAGGGAGCATGGTGTCCTCACAAATCAAACATATGAATTGCCTGGGATAGAGTTGTGGTGGATTGGAACCTTGGCTGGCTGCCAGTCTCCTCCCAGCTGCTTTCATACTTGCTCTCCTCAGCTGGCCAGGGAGAAGACAGGATAAAAGTGCTCCTGGGCTCAAATAAACATGGAGGGATCACTCACCAATTACTGACATGAGCAAACAGAATCGATTTGTGGAAAATGGATTTAATCTGGAGTTGAGGTGCAGAACCTCTCAGGAATACCTGCTCTGGCCTGGGATTCTCCATGGGCTGGAGTGTAGATATTTGCTCCAGTGTAGTCTTCTCACAGGCTGCAGGGAAATTGCAGCTCCACAGCCTGGAGCTCCTCCTCCCCCTCTCCTTCTCTGGCCTTGGTGTTTGCAGCGCTGACCTTGGTGTCTCTCACTCCTTGCTGCTTTGCAGAATGTGCAGCACAGGACCCCCTCTGTGAGAAGAGGCTTCCTATAGCCAAAGCAGCTACAAACATAACCCTGCAGATAACTGAAAAGCAGTTCCCTGTTCAGGACTTTCCTGTAAGAAATTTACTACAGTGTGTCAGAGCATGTAGGGCTCTGCAGAGTCCTCATGGGTCAGTTTGGCAGAACTTCCAACCTGGAAGTGTTCACAACTGAAACCCAGGGAAATTTGAATGCTTCAGGTGACAAAACGTGTTTACTGAAGGTAACACTGACTCTCTTACGAGGCTCTGCAAAAAATTGTCAGTTGCAAAAGCTGTTAGTTTGCATCCCTGATGTCTGGATGGAATCTAAATTGTCCTTGTGTTGAACTCATGTTGCCATCAATGAGGCACATCAAAGCTGAACATAAAGAGAAGTTAACTTTGTTCTATAAGTTGAAGCTGTAGAGTTCAGACACAATGTTGTGCATCATTTTAGCATGTAGCTCCTCTCAATTTACATTGAATAGGATTCACTGGAGATTATGCTGTCTCTTGTCATTCTTATAATGGACACTGAGTTTTCCTGAAGAAGTCTGACCTAATTCTCTTGGCAATTCTGATGCTATTTCTAAGACGGTCAAAGGAGTATAAATAAATATATCCCCTCTGATCATAAAAATCAAAGCAAGCATCACACATTAATGGCAGACTGTGACCCCAAAGTTTCAGTAGTCTAAGAATAGTGTGCCTCGGCCAGGTTTTTCATGTTCAAAGCCTTAAGCCAAGCCATAATGTCTTGAGTAAGGTCTTATGCTTTTTGTGAAGAGCCAATATTTAGATTTTATGGGGTAGGACACTAGGAATTAGAAATGTCCAGCTTTTTCTGGTTCAATACCACAATGAACATTAACACAATTCTTTCAAACCTTCAGCTGCTTTTGTGCCTCCCTTTAGCTCATTATAATATTGCATGTTGACATTCTTAAAAGGCTATGATGAAGTTTTCTCCATGAAGAGAGATTTTTGGCATATTGAAATGGATCCAAAGAAAATATAACAGCTTCTGCCAAGACTGGGGCCATCAAAGAGAATAGAGGGGAACACTCTTTCCCATAACATCTTCCTCCTGAAAAGATCAAAACAGATGAAGTTTTATAACCACTCATGTGAAGTTTTCCCCTGTTTGAGAACTGGAAATTTTCTTTGATTAGAAAGAGATTTTCTGAAAGATAGCTCTTTTGTACAGTGATTAAAATGTAATAACCTCATGACATTTCTTAATAGAAGCTTTAACAGTCACCAGTTTGACCTCTCCTTATTGCTTCGTGGAATATATATACATATATAAAAGAAAATGCTAGAATTGATTGCTTGTGTCAAACCCCTCAAAAAAGAGCATGTACAAGCTTTAAAATTGGAAGCATATTGAAAATTTTGGAGTTGAAATCAAGTTATTTCATATAGTTGGGGAGAATCCTAAGTGTTAACCTGTAGTTATGAGCAATCCTACAGTAATAAGTCATTCACATGCACATAATAAAACTCTAAAAACACTAGTACTAGGCTAAGGTAGCAGCTGACTTATAGTGAGCTTTAGAAGCAAAGCTGGAAGAAAACATTTAAAAATGAGGGAACATGTAACACATAGACAGTGTAATTTAAAACCTGGCAGAGGAAAATTTGACTGTATGTGTTATCAATGAGAATTCCCCAAACAATTTAGGAATTTTACTGCTTTCTCATTTCAGAAAGCAGTCTCTAGCATGGTAAAGTGCCACAGCTTTTTAGATGTGATACCATTCAGTCTTAACACTCAGTCATAAGATCATTTTGCTGTGTGCAGGAGTGAATGTTCTGAGAGTCAGAAATTCAAGTAATTAAATCAGAAGTCAATTTAAATGGCTTAATTGGCTGAATGTTCTTTGCCAAGTACAGAAAATGCCATGAGGTAGCTTTTTGTGGATCTATTTATTTAGACAATTCCTCCATGGAGTTGTATTTACTCATTCTTGTGGTCTTGTATGTGCAACAAGCTCTCTTTGAATTGCGAACATGCTGCATGTATCTCCAGATAAAATGATGCAAGTTGCAGATTTTTTTTCCTCATGAGTTATTATCCCGCTTCATATAAAGTTTTAGATTTCCTTACAACTTTGCAGCTGCTAAATGAGAAAAAATTCCTCAGCACTCCCACTGGAGCATCGAGGGACTAGTACACATACTTAAATATTTGGTTAAATAAAATGAGGTGTGCATTTCTATCCTATATGCTCTTTTTCCTTCTACAAATTGCTGTAAGTATTAACACCCACTCATATTCAGGATGCACTGAACTAGGGCAAGCTTTACCCAGAGGCACAAAACCCACCTGCTGTGAAGGGGGTTACTTTGCATTGCAGTGGCTTCTGCAAGGCAGCTCAACTCAGCTCAGCTCAGATCTGTGCTTAACACCCATACTAAAAGGCAAAATGTTCTCCATATGTGCTACAAGTGTGTTTGATTTAGCATTTTTGAATGATTAGTTGGATTTTTCCTGCCTTTTACACAATAGTACTGTGTTAAGCTATTCAGATATAAATTGTACATTTATAAAATGTGTTCAAAATTAGGTTTTGTTAAGGGTTTTCGTTTAATGTTTTTAAAGGGGGCTTAGAAGTTAGATTTGTTGACTTTCCATAGGGTCATAGCTATGTAATCACTTTAGCCCACTGCAAACATAAGATAAAACATATCGATGTAAAATCATGCACACAGGCACAGTGTCTGTGAAGGGCTGAACTCAGACTGCAACTTGCACAGTGAGATCAAAGACAGCATTAGAGCAGAGACAGCAATATAACCATGGTAGCCAGGCAGGGGTCAGAAAACCATCCAGGATTTACTGCAAGTTCTCCCATTTGGCCCCTGTGCTGGGTCAGGAGTATCAGGATCATACCTTGCACAGTTATTTGGTGCTGAGATGCCTATCTGAATTACAATCATATCTTTGACTGAAGTGAGCACAAGTTCTGAGCACTGAAGTCACTTTTGAAAATGAGATTTAGCTGAGTTCGAAAATTGGATTTCCCTGGTCTATTGACAGGCTTCTAAAGGACCAGCCAAGTGGGACGGAAAACAGGTTTATAAATGAAATATGTTATTTACTGGCAGAACATTAGGGATGCCTCTGGTGAAGTGTTTTGAGTAAGTTTTCCACTGAAACTATTAGTGAGCTGAATTCAGAAAAAAGTAATGGCTTCATTAGTTGCTATGATACAAAGTAAAGTGAAAATTCTCACACTGTTATAACTGCTGGTGTTGTAAAAGAAAATGTTCTGCGTCTTATGGATACTTCATGTTTAACCCATATTTCTAAAACTTTCCCGAATATATAAACAAGTATTCTGTTTTTCCACATCAGGTGCTTGAAAAGCTTATTACAGCCTGTTTCTGCAGCTTTGCAGCTTCTCTATAGTACAGTGACTGGTGTTTGATATGTGAATAAAGCAGACAAGATACATCACAGAATATAAAAGGATCAAATCCAGAATGCTCCTCATTACCCCTGGTTTGTGCTCTCAGAGATGTAACAAACACATGACTAGCACTCGAAATATATGCTAAATTTTGTGCATCAATAGGTTTTTGTGACTCTCACCAGCGAAGTGTTTACATAAAAGCAATTCTTTTGAACAAATATTTATGACCATGAAAGTGTTTACATATTAATCTGAAAAGAGAAATTATCATCTTATTGGAGAAAGGCTCAGTGTCCTAAAAATGCCATGTCTGCATGAGGATAATTAGCTCCTTAATTGCATGGCAAAGCACTCAAGGCTTCATTGGAGATCAGAGGCCCCATTGAGCTAAGCTGTTTATAAGCAAAACTATAGACACTTCCTTCTTCTTCCTGTATGTGTTTTCTTCTAAAATAAGTTTTCTAACTCAGCCAGAATTTCTAGCTAAAATGCAAGAGCCATTTGGTGAAGTTCTGCCTTGGATTTTGGCCCCATTTTACCTTGAACTAGGTGAAGAGGGCCTGAGGTAAGACAACAGTAAAAGTGGAGACATCACAGAAAAATGCCGTGGTCCTCCTTCAGAGGAAAAAAAGATTTTTTACTGCATTAATATTTTGATTCCTCATTGTTTTCTCCCCTCTTGCAGTTGTATAAGTTTAAGACATCCTTAAGTAAAAGAAAATGGCACCATAAAAGCCATGTTAGTTTGTGGAAGACCTTAGTTAAATTTCCTGTATTTTGTGTTGTTTTAGAAATCAAAGCTGAGGGGAACTTCGGAGAACTGAAAAAGAAAAGGAAAAAAAAAGTTTTAGGACTATATTACAGTATATTACACTATGAGTCATACTTTCTACTGAATTTCAGAGTGTTAAACTTTATTGGACTTTTTCTAAATATGCTGAAAACAAGTATTTAGCTAACCTGAAAGGGAGAAGGGAAGGTGAAGCCTCTTTAACAGAGAGTGATCAGATTTTGACTTTTCCTGCTGTAGTTAGCACAGCATCACCAGTAGAGTGTGAAGTGAGTGATATTGTGATGTCACACACCAGAGTCAGGACATATTAAGTTTGGTGCAACAAAATCAGCCTGTACGTGAAAGGAAGAAAATCTATAGGTGCATTCAAGGTTTGAAAAACATCATACCCAAGGTGACTTTACCTTGAACATTTGAAATTCTTTAAGACATGGAGGGTGGTGACAAAACCAAGGATGAGACCTATATCACCCTGCTTTATAATATAGAGACCCAACTTTATACTTTAGAAAATGTAACAGCAGAGAACAGCAGTGGCACATGAAAAATTTCTCTCTTTTTCTCCCTACTCCATGTATTTCAGACCTATCAGAGAAGTGGTCAAAAAGTTATCAGGCTCCAGCTGAATTAGCGTTTTCCCAGCTTACAAGTTACTCACCTGGAGGTTTTGGTGTGTACTGGAAATGGAACGTTTTCAAACAGTCTCACAGACCCATGTGCTGTGCCTGGGTGCTGTCATGGGTTACAGTACAAAAT
>VWYI01047345.1:272-18390 GCA_013399455.1 Anthoscopus minutus
AAGCAGTAAGTTAACAGCATCATATTCTTAAACAGTAGAGAAGCCTGGTTGAGTTTCTTTCAATAGTTTTCTTACCAGCATTTAGGAATTGGCAAGGAAGTATCCAGACTGGTAGTCAAAACAGGCATTAATGATACTGTGCACGATAGCATGGCTATTAATGGAAATGTAGCTATTCAAAAGAACAGCTGACAGATTCAAAGCCAGGGTGGTTACAAAAAAAAAAAAGAAAAGAAAGAAAAAAAAAAAAGGGGGAAATGTTTCCATAATAGCTAAAAGAATGATTTTTGTGTGGTAATTTTGAGTTGCTTCGTGCTGACGGCCAGTTCTGTTTACTTGCCAGAAATATCATGTATATTTAAATGATCATCTGCCAGAAGCATTTTGTGATATATTATTATCATTAGTTTGCTGCCATATGTAACATTTGGGGAAAACATTTTCCTGAAAAGGAAATTGTAGAATGTGCAATGCATTTTTTAACAAAGACATTTTTTCTCAGCATATGTTTCTACTGTTCTGACATTTGAGTTGTTTATCTTTTCATGGCAGCAGAACTGTATTTCCAATCATCTTTTTTTGGGTTCTGTTTCTTTATTATTCTATTGTTTTCTTTTTTCTCTCCCTGCCTCCTTTTCTATTCCATTCCTTTGGAATGATGTTCAGTCTATGCCATGGAAATCAATCGTAAGTCTCTGTGGGAAGCTGATTATCTCATTTAGCTGAATATGTTTGTTAATCTTTTTCTTGACTAGTTACTTATATTTTTGTTAAAGCACCCATCCAATATTCAGATGTGAATATTGTTTCTCTACTGTAGTTTCATTTGAAAATAAGCAGAGGAAAAGTATTTTAACACAAAATGCAGATCAGAAGTTTTAAGTGAGATTAAGTTGTTGCTAAGATTTATTTCACACCAACAGTGAAATAATTGGATTTTTTAAATTATGATGCATAAGTAGCATTGTATAACTAATTCCCTTTGATTACCTAGATGCAATATTACTGTGGTTTTGGCACTATTTTCATTGGTCTATTTGAATAAAATTAGGATTCACTTAACTTTCTTGCTATACTTTCCTTAGGAAAATCAGGAAAAAATGTATGTCTGATGTTTGAAAAGCAAGTAAAATAAATGTTAATAGTTATAATCCAAATTGCTTTTTGACACCTCGTTAAATAAGCTTAGTTTGTTTTCAGGTATTTTAAAGTATTTTACAAGTGAGGTTGAAGCATTGGGGTTTTTTGCAAAATGTTTAAAAATACTAGGTTTTCTATTTACATAAACTAAATCTGTTATGAACTCTGTCAGACTTCACATTTGCTTAGATTACAGCTAAAGAACCTTTGGCTGACAGCAACTTGACCTGCTACTAAATTGTTCCAAAAGTTAGCCTTGTATTTGAAGTCAGATATGTTGGCACTGCACTTACAGATAGAAGAAACTTGCTGCACTTACCCAACTCCAACACATCTCTTACCCAAGACAACCTATGTAATCTTAGAATTACTTCAGGCAATTTTTTTTATTGGTTTGATCAATATTCTCAATTTTTGTCTTGTTCTCAGTAGTCTTGTTCTGCTGTTACTATATAATTTTCATTTTAGAATTTGATCTTTTTGGTAGCTTTAACCTGCTGGTAACATTAACAGCCCCAGACAGGTCAAGGAATAGTCTGGGATCTATCTAGGTAATCCAGTAAGGGGCAAAAGAGACAGGACCAGAGACAGAAGGGTTCATCCAGGGAACTAACACTGGTCCAAGGTCCACCCTGGAGGCAGGATTGAGACATAGCTCAGGCAGGGACAGGCTTGCAGAGGGCAGTGTATGTGTAAAGCCCCAGTGAAGCTGGTCAGGGCCATTAAAGGCCTCTTCAATGCACTAGGTCCCCATAAATGTTGAATTTGTCTGGTACAGCTAAGGCAATGCTTTTATCTCTTTGCAAGGTATACTCACAAGCTAGGCTTAATAATTTGTTTGTAGTTCCACTATTAATATGTATGTATACACATTTAGATCTGGTCTTTGACTATTACTGTGAGAGAAAGAAAATCTATGGGAATGTGAATAGAAAGCCACGCTGTGCAGTAAGGAGTTGCCTCTCTGTTCACTAATATGGGATATATAGTTAGAAGCAAATTTGAAGTAGAAATTATACATACTTGCTCCTGGAAATAAACTGACAAAATTTGGCAATGTTTATGCATGTGCCATCATTGAATACATGAGAATAATATTTTTAAGTATTTGTAAAAATAACCTTTCCTGTTTTTCCTTCAGCTCCTTGCGGGGACAATCTTTATGACGATGACGGTAAACGCCTCCCTCCCTGCATCCCAGGGGCCTGGCTCACTCCTGCTATTATGGCCTGTTACCTTTTGGTAGCAAATATTCTGTTGGTAAACCTGCTGATTGCTGTCTTCAAGTACGTAAACAATCCTGCATCTTTGTCTTATTGTCGAGAAAAAGTTTCTGTTCAAGCCCATCAACTGATTCTGCGAGGGTTTGCATTCACTCTCAGGATTTCATTATTCCATGGATGTGACTGGCAAATACTGGCAACAGGGTGTATCCTGGGGGAGTGTGAGGAAAGGTGGCTTTGATTTGTCAGTGATTGCAGCAATGTATGTAAGAAAACCTGGCTACTTCCAATTTCCCTCTAATGGATAATGACAGGTCTCAAGGTGGCTCTTGAAAGATGAGAAATAGGATCCATGAAACCTGGCATGCACCTGACAGAAACATGTGTGGCCAATGGCAGTCACAGCTCTGCGGGAGAACAGCAGAACTAAACTCTGAATGTCAAAAGCCCAAGGCATTTCCACTACATCATCTGGCTTTTTCTTATCTTGTTTTGTTTTCCATTTAGAAAAATAAATCAGAGCCTTGCAGAGTGAATTCATGACCCAAAAAAATAGTCTGTATTGCCTTGAACCAACAGGAAGGATGGCCATGTGTTGCCGAGGTCTGTGGCCAATCCAAGCAGCATGCAGTATGCACATATCTATATTTGGACTTATCTGGAGTGAAACTAAATAAATTTCTGTTGCTTGTTCCTCCTACCTGCACTTAGGTTGCATGCTTTTCCTCTCATGATGTAGGGATTAAAAAAAAAATAATTACTTGCTGACAATACTTTCTGAACAGAGCACCTGAGAAAAGCAGGTGATCCATTTTTGTAGCCTTCAAACATGTAGTGTTGGGGGGCTTGTCAGTGTAGGTAGCTTGTGTCACAAATGCAAAAATAGTACTTTGTGTGCCCAGAAATCTGCAGTTCACAAAGCCTGTCTTTCATTTGATCTATGTAGCTTAAAAGGTCATGAATTTAAAGTACTCAAATGCCAGTCACATAGCTAGGGAGAAGGGGAAGAATCTTACAATGGTAGCTATTATTGGCTGAAAGACCAAGGAATCAGCAGTTTGGGAAGTAGGTCATGCTGTTAACTCCTGCCATCCCAGCCTGCTTGCACAGGGTTCAGATCTAGCTGGAGAATTCCTGCTGTAGAGGAGACACAGAATGGAATGAAGGCAGATTGTTATTTATCATTGATCATAGTCTCCTGTATACTTAACCTAGAGAAAGCAAAAGCTATGTGTACACAGGCATTCTTTGGTTTTGAAGAGATGTTTTAACTGGTTTTATCAATGTAGATATTCTAAGAAACAAAGTTAGGAAATAAGTGGACAGAAAATATAAAAAGGAAGTTCCAGTATCATCACCATCATAGAAGTGGAGTGAGCTGTCTGAAGATCCTTTAAATTAGCTTGAAAAGCCTTTTCTAAGACAGACTATCAGGTCTGCTTTCTCTTAGTTGGTAATTCATAACTGCGACTATTGTTATCTCTGGATTGACTACTATCACTTCATATCAACTGAATTTCAAAATTAAACATCTTTAAAACACACCTTACTTTGCTATAAAAATGATGAAGCTTCCAAGAATAAATTCCTTTACAAGAATATGCATCATGTTTCCAAATCAGAAGTTTGAAGGAATCAAGTTTGAATTTAGGACATTCTGTGAAAACTTGAAAAGTCTTCTATGTAGGTCAAGCTGATTAGCATATTAAAGGCAGACTATGTGAAGCTTCTGAGTTTAGCATACAAAATACTTTTCATGGATTTAATACTTTGTGTAGCATCAAATACTGGCATGTGTTAAAAGAAATAGTTTATAACCAAGCCCCAAAATGCCAATTATGTGATGCATAAATTGTGTGAGTTTCTTTTCACTGGCACCTAAGGGATTTGTAGAGTAGGAGCAATGGCCTGAGAGGCCTGTTCTGAGTGATCCCTGAGGGATGCAAAGCACCTTCTATTTGCTGCCTTCAAAAGGAGTAGTGACATCATGAGTTCAATTTAATCCTTAGCTCACCAAAAAAGATCTGAACCAAGCAAATTGTGTGGCTCCATGAGGTTATTTAGCTGCTGCTTTTTTCAACATAGTACTTGCTCAATGGCAAGGTTAGGGACCTCATAGAAACTGTACCTATGTTTCCTTTCAGCAATACCTTCTTTGAGGTAAAATCAATATCCAACCAAGTGTGGAAGTTCCAGCGGTACCAGCTGATTATGACATTCCATGACAGACCTGTCCTGCCACCACCAATGATTATCTTCAGCCACATTTACATAATCATCAAGCGGATCTGCTGCCGCTGCAAGAAGGGTGATGGAGACCAGGATGAGCGTGACAGGGGACTGAGTATGCAAGAAATCTTCTCTAAATTGAGTTCCTTGCACCATATTAGCAGAAAGCAGCAGCTTCTACAACACTGAACTGTTTTGTTCATCTTGACCATCTAGTGTATTTGCAGAAGACAATATGGGCCAATATTTGTAACAAGTTAATAGCTCTTGGGCTCTGTGGGTGCCTGAGAATTTGCAACTCATGATGCTAATAAAGACCTCCTTTAAAATGCTTTCTTAAAACAGTGAGATGGTATCTACTCGGTCCAGGGTTTACCAAGGTCTGGTGAAGCCCATATTTTGGGAGGGGCAAAGAGGAATTTCAGAAGAAGGGATCACAGTTTCAAATGTCAGCTATAGTGTCAGCTCTGTGATTGTAAGCAATCTGTGACTGTGAGTATCCCCACTATCATTTAGAGATTTATCTGTCACTTCACAGGGAAACTGAGAATTCTTCTTCTAACATACTCTGTAACTGCTAATTAATATTTTCATTATATGTATCATAGGAATAATCAGAGGCTTACGACATCCCCGTTTCTACATTTCACAGGAAACATTTTTGCACAATAGGAAAAAGAAAAGTGAAAAGAGGAAATGTAACACTCATTCCAAATGCAAAGAGAGACAAATCCACCTAGAGAATGAATTGTTCCCAAAAGCTTGTATTCTCCTTGGATTTTTCTTATGTGATTAGAAATTTCTTAACTTTATATCCAAAAAATAGCTGTGAACAATCTGTTAAGTTTATCTGTTGCCTATAACTGACATCCTCTTAAGAATAACAATTGAATTAAGGAACAGTCAAACTGGCAGAGATTACCCAGGGCTTTTTCTTGTAAAACTGGTCAGTTTGTTCAATGTACAGCTGCTAAACAGTGCCAAAATCATTCAGAACATCAAGCTCTGCCGTGGATGGCCATGGAAGCAGATGATGGTCATAATGTATTCCATTGCTATCACAGCTCTGCCATCCTTAGCTAAGGATTTAGCTAAGCATCCTTAGCTAAGTTCTCATTGCCCATTTTAAAATTCATCCCTTCATTTAGTGCAGGAGTAGAATCTGCAGTATGTCCATGTCCAAAATAAACTGCTAACTTGGATTTAAATTGTCTGCCAGAAGTTTAGAAAAAGGAAACTCCTCTTTTGTTCTTCTCTTTTGCACAGAGTTATTTCTAAATGATGAAGAGCTAAAAAAACTGTATGAGTTTGAAGAACAGTGTGTAGAAGAATACTTCCAGGAGAAAGAGGATGAGCAGCAGTCATCTAATGATGAACGCATCAGAGTTACCTCTGAAAGGTACCTATTGTAACAAAAAACTCCACACCATTTGTTGGCAACAGTCTTTTTAATATCTTCTTTATATCCACAGTTGAGTTAAAAATACAAAATATTTTGGTCTTGAAGAAAATCACCACCAACTCAAAAGCTAATCTGGATCCCAAATAACTATCTGAGCAGGTGCATCTCTCAAAAGAGCAAACTTCTTGTTATGCCTTCTGTTATGTCACTAAATATGCTGGTTTGGGTAGTTTTGTTATGAGAACATCTTTGCTTATGATGAATTTTATATCTCATCCATCTGAGGATCACAGTGATGCTTTTTATCCATTTGAGAAAATTGCTACTTGTTGAGTTTCCAGCAGTTCATCCAACCATGAGAAACATGTTAGAGCTTAATGACAAAAGCACTGAGGGTTCTTCCCTTGGACCTGCGGTTGACATTAGGGTCTGGCACTCAAAACTGCTGAATTTTAATCTCTGCCACAGATTTCTCTTGCATCTTGAACAAGTCATTTAGCTTTTCAGTATGAACTCCCCCATTTAAAAGATGGGGAATATTCACATGTAAATCATTATGCTTATTCTGAGGACTTGGTAATATTTGCTCATTGCAGTGTAAGTACACGGTGCTAATGGCAGCAGCCTTTTGTACCAAGTCACTTGGCAGGACTGTTCCCAAAGGCTCTGCCTATTCTGTCAGTAGATCTAAGTAAGTCAAGAGATGAAGTCTTTTGTCACTTCCTTGAAATTAAAAAAAATTCTCCCTGTAATGAAAATTATATGCATTTTAAACACTCTTTCACCTTAATCTATCTCACAGTATTCTGTTGATGAAGTACTCCACATACATATTTATCTATATATGTATTTTCATTTTAACAGTTGTTATGAATTAGGTCTCTGTAATTCTTTAATAAATAAACTTCTTTCTCTTGAGAGAGACCCTTAACATCTTGCATGATTACATTTGAAATTTGAGAATAGCGAAGTAAAGTAAGCCTGCACATATAATCGAGTAGTTTCTATCACACTGGTTATCCATGGCAATTTGTCAAAATCCTAGGTATTGTGGCAGAGAATAAAGCAAGGCTGATAAGCCTCACTGATTCACCATGGTCTGTGTCCACAAAGCAGATTTGCTTATTTCTCATGGCTCCTTGCTCCAGATGATTCGTCATCTTTTGTGTATTGGAGCAAGAAAACATTAATTTAATTTCCACAGTAGATTTACTAGTATATGATCTCTAAGCCACATTCCAATTAATTACTTTTATCTGCATTTTTCTAGTACCATGACATTCATTATGATATAAATAATAAGAAGAAAATGGGAAAAAGTATTATTTTAATTGAACTAGACAATAGTTCTACTCTCTACAGCTGATACAAAATAGAAAGGTATTCCAAGAGCTAAAGCAATCCCATTAACACCAGTATATGTTTCTCTCTCATACAGCTGCAGAATCTGTTTTACAACATGCTTTGATGCTATTTTAAGTCATCCTGTGGGCATGTAATTAGAAAGTACTTTTCATGTAATTAATTTGATGCTTCACAGTGAAAGAGAACGACTGAGCACACAGTGGGTGGCACAAGAAGAAATGTTAATAGTAGTCTGTCCCTAAGGGCTCTCCTGCCATGAATATAAGGGCAAAGTTCAAATACCCCTCTAATATGGTATACAGAAAGCATAGGTAACAAGAAAATGCTTGTGCTTTTGTTACTACACATAGGACAAAAAAAACAAGGCATGATACACCACAAAATTCTGCCTTAGGGAGAAATCAGGAGCTGGGTGCATATAATGAGTTACTGCACCATTCTACAGGTTCTGTTCTCTCCTTCCTTTTTCATACTCCACAGAGTTGAAAATATGTCTATGAGGCTGGAAGAAGTGAATGAAAGAGAACATTTTATGAAAGCTTCTCTCCAGACAGTCGACCTCCGGCTCTCTCAGCTGGAAGAGCTCTCAGGTCGGATGGTGAATGCTCTGGAGAAGCTGGCGGGCATTGACAAATCCGAGCTGACGTACACACGCTCGCGGGCTTCGTCAGAGTGTGACGCTGCTTATCTCCTGAGGCAGAGCAGTGTGAACAGTTCTGATGGCTACAGCATGTACAAATACCACATCAGTGGTGATGAGCTGATCTATGATGACAGCACCACGCCTATGTCACCAGCCATGCGTAAAAAAGCCCACTCTATTGGTACCAAAGAAGATGGAGCTGACCCAAGGATGCTGGTTCCAGAACAACAAACTGGACTCCATACCTCGAGTGCTAATGCAGTCACTACAGCAGATCACAGTAAATCTACATCAGAAATTGCACAGAATGTTTCCAGACCCCATTCTGGTTCAGGCAGTTTGGGGAGTGAGAAGCTGGGGGTTTTCAGTAGTGATGGAATGATTCCTCAAAGTGTGAACCAGATGAATGCTGTTATGAGCAGCCAGTCAGTAGCAGGACCAGAATTCCAGAACACTCAATTAAAAGTAGCACGTACCAAGTTAGAAGCAACCATCTCTTATCCCTTGGACAAATCCAAAGCAATGCGCTATTTTCCTCCTGAAACTTTCAGTGCTTGTCAAACCACTATGATGAAGTCAAGGAGCTTTATATTTGCACAAGGTGGAAAGCTGGTTGGAGGAGTTAACAACTGGACCTCTGAGTATAGTACCATTATGGATCAGGTGTGCCCTTCTGCAATTGAACAGTGGGCCACGGAGTGGAAATACGAAGTTGAGCAGCAGCTTTCTCAAGAGCGTCCTCCAGAATACCCCGGGCTGATCTCTGAAGCAGAAAGGCAAGCAGAGGAAAAGCAGATGGACACAGATGACACAGATAGTAATGTTGGTGAAGCAGGTATGAGTGCCTCTTACACCTCTATGCCTGCCACTGTCAAGGCTGAGAAGGAGAATTTACTGTCAGTAAAGCCAGAAAGGACTTCAGGGTTCCCATCAGTACGCTCCAAGAGCTTGCACAGCCATTCCCGGAAAGCCAAGTCTGTGAAGGACAAATTAAATAGACCAGGACATGCCAGCAGTGTAACTAATTTGGTGGTAGCATTTGGCAGTGCAACAGAAGAACGGAAAACCAGGCAAGAAAATGCATCCACAGAAACTGAATGTTAAAGTGGCTTATGGCCCCTGTTTTACCAACAGCTGAGAAAGCAGAGTGACTAATTGGACAAATTAATGATTTTAAAATTAATTTCTAAAGAATTTTGAATATATTTCTTTCTTTTCTTTTAAGTTTCCTAGGTACATGTTCTGTTCTTAAATAAATGCTTGCTGGGTTGGGTGAAAGGGAGATGTTCTCTCAGGGCCAGGTAAAAAGTAGCTACAGTCCACAGATGCCAACTATATAGATCTTCCTTTCTTCCATTTCAGCCTCCCTCATAAGCTCATTTACTGACAAGCTCTTTATCAAAGCTCTTAGAGGAAGAGCAATATTATAATGTAATAAATTTACCAGAAGATTTCTCAAAGTGAACAAAATTTTAACCAGCTTTAGATTTATGCTTACTTATGCAGCTGGTTTCTTTGTAGCCATGGTATTTTTCAGATCAAAACAAAATTGTTGGAGGCTCTTTCACTTCTGATTTCATGCGTGCTGCTTAGCTTCTCTTTCAGAATGGCATGACATAGCAGTTTTCATCCACTAAAATAGGTCAAAGTGGCAAAATACAGTTGTGTTTGGAGAAATCTGACCTGGAAAGCCATGTGTAGACATATTCTTAATCTGTCCTTGAACTTAGTGGCATAATCTTGCTTTCAGAATCACATTTGTTCCCAACCCAAAGCATGCTGACAGCCTTAAACTGTTGAAAAACAGTGATCATCGTTTCAAAATGTTTAGGGAGATTCAAAGAGTATCAAGTACATGAAAATGTTAATAGAAATCCAGGATCTGCATTAGTGTTTTGTATAAATGAGTATTACAACAGAAGTCCATGTAGACTTAGAATAAGATTCTCACTTTCCTTAGATGCCTGCAAGGGGAACAAATCAAAACAGAACAGGAAAGGTGTTTTGATCAGGTGATATAAAGATACAGCTGATCTTTTCTTGGAGCAAATCTACTGTGACAGATTCATCTTCCATTTTGCAATTTCTTTATGACACATGAGGAACAAGGAACAGTTTCTAGGAGTCTGTCTAAACATAATATAGATTTTCCAGATGAGAATAGAAATTCTGTATGTTTTCTTGAGTAGATTTCAAAAACCAGTGTCAAAGGAGAAAAAAGTTTCTCCAGCAAAAGTGTTTTGAGGACGAAGAGTGGAAATCAACATCCACAGTTAGATGTATCCAGAGCACTTGTCTCCACAGTGGCATTCTAAGAACTAAGTTTTGATAATTTTCTTCATATTAGCAGAGGGTTATTTGCATCATTCCTCCCTGTTAAGTTTTAAGAACTTAGATTTCCCAAATATTCAGCACCTCTCTTTGCAGGGGATGCATATCACTGAGCAGACAATTTTGAAAATGAGTTAAAGGCATGTTACTTGTTCACAGAATACTGGTCAAAGGTTTATGCTTAACTTATTACCCATCAGGACACATTCATATGCTATTTTGAAAAGACATAATTTCTTTTTTCACTCACTATCAGCCTCACAGTGCAGGTCTCAATGATGCTTGATGATGCTTACAGCACTTTGAAATGCAGAGATTGACACAAGACTCTACAAATGCATTAATAATATCTGATTTGTATTGCTGTCCTAAACCAGGACAGCATTATATTTTCATACTCCATCCATACTTATACCCTGAGGTACTGTTACCAAACTGAATGATCATTGAAGGTGCACAGACATTTCACAAAGTTCAGTCATCATTTCTTTTGGATTATTGCTATCTTGGTTCTTACCAGCAGGTTTACTGCTGTTTCACTAGGTTTCACTGCTGTTAGAACAGTGTTCATATTTTGCTTTTTATGTGGGCTTCTCTTTTCTTCAACTTTAGGGAACTGGACATTTTGTAAAAACAGAATGACATTTGAAATTGTTTCACTTCCATGTTTACTTCTGTTTTACTATTCTGTGCAACTACACAGCCATTGTGTATATGTGGTTAAAATAGCCTCCAGTTTGCCAATGCCTTTTTATTGTTTGCCTGCACATTCACCAGAAATGGGTTCATTAACAAACACAAAGGGATGCAGCTTTTCAGCACTGTGCTGCACAAGCAGTATGCATTGTGGAATGGAATACAGTGTGTTGCATACCTCTTGTTACATTGTCTTTATAAAATGTGTGTTAATCATGCTTTTGATCACTTAATTTTTTTAGTATTTACACTGAAAGTTTATCTGATAGCATGTAGATTTCCAATGAAAATATTTTTCCTTTGTATTTATATACTTGCTTTGTGTAAAAATATTTATAAAGAAACACATGAAAAGTATGGCCAATTAATTCAATATAGCAATTTTTTTCTCTGTAATGTCAAAACACTTCATTAATCTGTTTCTTCTTATGCAGTGCATGGGCCAGACATTTTCTAAGCAAAGTTTCTTTCTTAACACTTGCCAGAAATTTTTCATAAAATTTTCTATACAGGAATGATTTTAAGAGATTTGGATATTTTCTGTGTTCTTGCACAGCATGAACAAACAACAAGCTCTCCGCCATTACCTGTGAAGTAACCACAGTGGCTTTG
This sequence comes from Anthoscopus minutus, assembly GCA_013399455.1. NCBI lineage: Eukaryota > Metazoa > Chordata > Aves > Passeriformes > Paridae > Anthoscopus > Anthoscopus minutus. The sequence goes on from VWYI01047345.1 coordinate 11,914, forward strand.
ACATAGTCATTTTAGACATACCAACATTTAAATGTGGTTTTGGATGTGCATAGAAGATCAATAATAGATTTGGAGCTCACAAGCAGAATAAAGACCAACACATTTGCATGTCTGCCTCCATGCTTTCTTGAATACTGGCTGAAAGGATGCAGGCAGAGAATTTGCATTTCTGAAGAGGCATGTTTAACACTGCTTTTCAGGAAGACATGTCCTCCTTTACTGCTAAGCATGTGGTGACTTCACAGCAGTGTCACAGTGAATTTCAATGCCATGATTTATTATGTGCTTGACCTCTACTGAAGCAGGTCAAGCTGAAAGGGTGTGTTCTCTAGGGCTATGTCTATGCAGAGATATTACTCTGAGGTAATTTAAATATGTTTATCTTATAGTGTCTTGCAATACAGACTTTTCCCTTTCCCTTAAGGCAAATGTTTTCAACACGGTGATTAATGGTCATACTTGCAAAGGCAGGTTCATGACCCTACCACCTGATTCCATCAATTACCCCTTTTTACATTGCATCATTCAGGGACTAGCTTAACTTTGTCCTCACAAGTCTCTCTTGTTGCAGAGTCACTCTATCCATTTTAGAAGCTGGAGTTTGACACCTGAGAATCAGTTTTCCACATTATTTACTAATAATCCATTTTTACTAATAAGTCCATTTTCCACATTATTTACTAATTCATTAAAGTAGCCATTGAAACCTTGCAACTGTGGTTTCTCCATGCTGCTCATTTGGATGCATTACCAGGTTCTGTGCTTGACTATCATCCTTGGCAAAATATTTCTCTGTTCTTCTAAATAAAAATAAAAAGAACACCTCTGCAAGGCCTCATCAGGAAACAGGACTATGAGGAAAGTGCATGACCAAGGATGTTAACAGGATCATTTCATTAGCTCTGCAATATGAATAACAGGACTGTGGCCTATTACAGGTGTTCTGGGCTGACACAAAGCCAGTGTGCTGCTGGAGCCCTTCATGTGGAGCAGGTGAGTTTTCCAAATGGAAGCTGCCCTTGGTTGGACAGTGTTGGGGTCCCTCAGATGCTTCTGGAGCACTTTCCTGTCCAGCAGGTCACTTCTGCCTGAATTAGTGTTGCACTCAAAAGCTGTTGGGAGCCTTGGATGTAAAGTCAAGAATTTATTGTTAGATAGATCTAAACTAATAAACAATTCATATATTAGACTGTTAAAACTTGTTACACTACTTAGAGACAAGAAGAAAGAAAAGAATACTACTATGCTACTAATGTAAAACCAGAAAAAGCTAAAGTTATTTGATACACACTTCCTACTATCTACCCCTTATTTTGATGTTTATTGATACCTGCTCTGATCTTCTGGGTCTAATGGTCAGTGGCTACAATGAGGCTAGTAAGGACATACTGCCAGCTGTCAGCATCCCAGGTCCTTTGTAAGGTGAACATGATGTTCATGTTGTTTCTTAGTCCTTAATTTTTGCTACTTTAGGGGCATTTTTATGTGAGCTGTGAAGTTATATCTTGTTTTCCATCACTGGCCTTTAAATGCTACAAATAAACCTGAATTTCATCATCATTACAAAAATTTATTTCACAGCTAAACAAATGAGGGACAGCTCAAGTCAGGTTAAGGCAAGTCAGGTTAAGGCAAGTTCAGACAAAGCAGTCCTGACAAACCTCAGTCCTGAGGCTTCACAAAGTCAGCATAAAGCCTGTGGCCTGTTACTAGCTGTGACAATTAGCCTCTGCTGGCTGGGTTATGAGACTACATTAGCCCTGGGGATGTTTCCCTCTCACTGCAACCATTGCAGATAAATATTCTACCACATGTAGCAGTCACCTAAGCTGAAAGTTCAGCCTAATTGTGAATTTTGATCCCCTGTCATCAGACAGGAAGGCAAAAGTGATTTAAGGACCTGGTTGATGTGGCCATTTAGAGACCATTTCAAATGGTGCCAGGCATGGGAGTTTGAGGTAGTCATAAAACAGTGCCCAGCAATACTTTTCATTGTAGGCTGACAAACCTTGGGAGAAGTGAGACAAAGACTACTGCAATTTTATTTTGCTTTTCTCAACTTTTAGCCTTATCTGCAGAGTTTTGTAGGGCAAAGTGGTGCTTTATGGTTGATGCCCTCTGTCTTTACAATGCGTGTAAGGTATGTCTTCATAACAGGTTTTTAATTATTCTTTGCAGATATTCACCTGAGATATTTAATGCTGGTATCCACCTAGTGCTTGGTGTTGGAGTAATGAAAAAGAGGGTGTGTTATTTTACATGTCTGCTCCTCTTGAGTCTCTGCAACACGAAACCCTCAATAAAACCACAGTGCTTCATCCTGCATGACTCTAGATGCAAGCATCTCCCTTTGCTTGTCCTAACTGGACTGCTGTGCTCAGCAAGGTGTTACCCGAGCAAACCAACAGCCTTCAAAAAGGCCATGGAAAAAGATTAAATTCTAGTTTATAAAAACCAGTAATCCAATAGTCACTATCACAATAGCTGTGTGGAGTAGTCCAAGCCAAGGTACACCACTTGCCATGAAAAGCACCCAATAACTCTAGGCAAGTAATACCTACACAGTGATTAACAAGGAAAGTGCCCTTACATGACATAGCAATGTTCTATATCATTACACCTCCACACAAAGAAGACAGCCTCCACTTCACAGATGTGCCCTGCAAAGGAGGCTTCTTTCCTGAGATACCTCAACAAACTAAAACCTCTGCATAGTTTTTATGTCATTTGTATATATTTGGCCAAGACTGTCAAAGTTGCTGTTTTATGTAAGTAAGCACATTTTAAATATTCTTCTAGATCTTCATCAAGGACATTCAGGAATGACTCGAGTTTTTTTACCAACTTCTTAATAAATTTAAGGCATTATGTTTTTATTCTGTAAGAGATAACAGATCTGTAGGGCTGGCTGCCTCACAAGTCCCCAGTCAGAGTCCCACACTTCTGAGTACAGGCTGAGGAAACTTGGTTTCCTTCACAAACTACTGAGTGCACAAGTAGAGAAGTCTCCAGGTAAAGTAATAAACTGTACCACTTTCAGTGAAAAACAGAACTGACTTTCATCAGTGAATCCATGACTTCACAGACTTGCTGCACATTTGCTATAGCTCTGGGCACATAGCTGAGCTGTGAAATCAGACAACGCTCGTGTCTTTTTGTCTTGGAGTTCAAACCAATAATTGAACCAGTCTTCAGAGAGCTATGACAACATGTAAGTTGCCATAGAAATACAGGCCTGGGAGAGATCATCTGCACTAGGCAAGTTCAGCTATGTCAACAGCATCAGTGGCAGCTGGTGGTTGAACCTGTTCTTGAACATGTCTAATGAAAGCCATTCTCTAATCTGTTGAGAGATCAAAATTGTGAAAATCTGTTCTGACTTAACCCCAGCCCTCATGCATTGCACAAGCCTAAGCGCTTCCCCAGCACAGACCTGCCTTGGGAGGTTGTACCAGAACTTTTAGGAAGGTGCCTAATCTGAGTGTGCACTGAACACTGCAGGTTATGCAGCCCAGCCATAGCTAACAGATAATTACCTGCACTGTGTTGGAGGTGATAGCACTGGGAGAGCAGGCCAGGCTGCTTCTCAGAGTGGCCAAGTGAAAGGGTCCTGGTCAGTGTAGCACACAAGAGATACCACTGAAAAACAAGGTACAGGCAAGGAAGTAACATAACTGTGCTGAGTAAAAAAAATTATTTTTTAAATAATGAGAGTAACACCAGACATCTGCAGTCTTTTCAGTTCAGCTGGCTTTGCTGCATAGCTGTCTTCCTACCATTACTTCAAGACTGCTCTTGTAGAACAAAGGCATTCTCAAAAATCTCTGGTTTGAAGAAAGTGTGCAAGTGAGGCAGAGCTGGGATGGCCAGAGATGGGCAGGCAGTTGAGTTCATTGCCATAAATGAGCCAGAGGATTTCCCTGCCTGTCCTGCCTGCCTGCCCAGGACTTGTCTGGCCTGCCCTGCCTGTCTACCCTGCTCTACTTGCCTGTCCTGCTCTGCCTGCCTACATCTCACTGCAAGTTGTGACAGTTAACTTGCTTCTCCAAAGTACTCAACTCTGCCAAATCAGCCACCTTCTCCTACTGGCATAGAACTGTTTCAGTGGAAACTTGTAGCCAGTTCCAGTAATGATCCTCAAAAATCTTGTGAGAGCTTTGTTTTGATTTTATTTGCTCCTTTTCAGAACAGTGCTTCAATTTCAATGTGTCAGTGCAGTCCTTAATGGACGTTTTTGCTAGCCTGTGATCATCCTCTCATGCGTAAGATTGCTTTTGCAGCTGTTCCTGAAAACTCTCTGTGCTGATGCAGAAACACTCTTGTAATTCTGTTGTGGTGTAAATAATCATAATTTTTAATATTACTGGCAAATTCATTATGTCCAATTTCAAGTCTGGGCAATTTCTGCCTTCCTCACCCCCTTGCATCCTCTTCCTTTGTGAATTAAATTCTCTTTCATCAGTATTCTGAATATGAACACCATCAAGAAGGATAAAGAGCTGTCCCGTAGCATTTCTCACTTATCAAACATCCAAAGGATTTAGGTTATGAAAGGGTATGAGAGGAGCTGTGGTCTGCTCTCACAGCACCCAGCTTTACGCCATCAGCAGCACCTGCAGCACAGTGCACTTTCTAAAATGGACTGGGGCATGAGATCTTGCCAGGCTGAATAATCCCGCTTAGACTATGATGTTTGCAGCATAAAATAAAATTGGTATATGTAAAAATAGAGGACAAGGTGAAGGGCATTGTCTGCCAACAGCAGTAAGATGGGACCTTTGTGCAAGGAGGTGCACTTGTTTTGAAAAGTACGCTGGGATTGGTTTTATCTTCTCTATCTACAAATCCAAGAGCAGGATGCTCCCTCCTGGGCTGTTGAACAGCATTAAATGCATGCACGTGAGCTTTCCTCAGTCTAGGCAGGTGCCAGTGAATTGTTTCCCTCCTCACTGTTCAATCAAACCTTTCTGCTGCAATCAGTGGGGCAACTCCTCTAAATTCTGGAATCCAGATTGTGTCCTAAAGTCTGTTCTTTCACTGAGCACACACCCTCAGACTTCACAAAAAACCCCAGGGTCTATAATGCAATATAATATGCTTTCTATTAATGAGGGAAGATCTTAACCTTGCAGCTGATGTTGAGCGCTGCATGTGTCATTTTGTGTCTAAAAATGTGTCCATTTTTCTGGAGTCTTCACCACTAGCTGGAGCAGGAGCAGGCCTTTACTAATGTTACATTGCATGTGAGCTGTTCCATTTTCATGACAGTGTGCTGACCAAAATCATGCTTTTTAATATGGTGAGGCTGCAAAACACCAGTGGTTTGTTTGTCAGGTCCTGGCATTCAACTCTCACCTCTTAACCATGGTTGCTATGAACTCTGCTTGGCTTATGGCTGGAACCAGGACTGTGGTGCACCAGCAGCCAGGGCCCAGCCCTTCTTACCCTACTGAACACATTAGACCTGGCTCCAAAATCTGGAGAGACCTGGTGGTTTGACCCAGTTCTCTTGTGACTGGACCATCAGCAGGAAAACCCAGACTCTCCCCCTTCTTTAGATCTCACAGCTGACAGACAATTTATTCCTGATCTGGGGTTCTCCATTAAACCACATTTCCACCAAAACTTTTGCTTTGTGTAGGAGGTATTTCCACTGAGGAAGCCAAGTTCAGAGCAGTCATTTAATCACCTGCAGTGTGGACCTTTATGGGTGCTATAGGCCACCAAGCAAACATGAGCAGTTACTCAGTTTCCTACTTAAAAGTGATGGATTTTGGCAGTTTAGGTAGGTGCCTGTGTTATTTCCATGTCTTGGAGAAGCTCAGGTGAGCAGCACACGAGTGCCTGGAAGTCTTAAAGGGAGTTACATGAATGTTGGATCAACATGCAGCTCCCAGTCAGCAGGGCTGCAGAGGGTGACTGCAGCACTTTCCAGGGGCATAGCCCAGCCGTCACAGAATCACACAGAATATGCTGCATTGGAAGGGACCTACAAGCATCATCCAGCTCCTGGCCCTGCACAGAACCATCCCCAAGAGTCATATCATGTGCCTGAGGGGGTTGTGTACACCCCACAGCCGTAATGTGTGCACCTTGTGTAAAGGGTGACAGGGGAAGAGCTCCATAACAGTAAGTGATTTACAGAATGTCACGGGGTTGGGATGGAGCACAGATCATCCAATCCAAAACACTGCCATGGCAGTGGCACCTTGCACTAGAACAGGTTGCTCAAGGCCTTAGAGAACCTGGCTGTGAACACTGCCAGCGATGGAGCAGCCACGACCTCCTTGGGCAGCCTGTGCCAGTGTCTCACCACCCTCTCTCTCTCCACCATGCTGGAGCTGGATTTTAACGCTGCCGCACAAGACAGCCCTGGGTAGCAGTAACTCCTGCAGGCCCCCGAACGGGGGTTTCGGTTCCCACGGGGCTCTGAGGCCAAACCGAGACAATCCCGTGCCTCGGTAGCCGGCCCCGCCC